>BBXU01000926.1:0-29608 GCA_001598975.1 Parachlorella kessleri | reverse complement strand
GGGGGAGACTATCCTGCCCTATAGAGCCAGGCGGCAGGGCCAGGCAGCGCACCTCGCAGCAGCATTGCAACGTTTCATCCGTGTTTTCGTCCCCAGGAGGCTTGTTGTGGTATGCCTCCTCCTCATCAACATAGCAGCAGCTTCACCGCAAAATTCCGCTGTTGTACCTCGCCTCATTTACAAGCAGCAGTTTAGAGACACTGCAGACCAGGCTGTTTGCAGACTGTATCCATAACACTAACCCTGGCAGGCACCCACCTGCCGATTGTATCATTGAATCTAATGCCGCCACATGCACCCTCCCGCCTATCACGTTACCCAGCGGGTGCCGTTGCCATTGCAGCACATTGACTGCGCGGAGGTGTACCAGAACGAGCATGAGGTGGGCGAAGCGCTGGGCTCCCTGCTCTCCGAGGGGGTAGTGGCACGGGAGGTGAGCAATGCCGCATATGTTGATGGGGGCGTGTGGAAAGGGGGGGGAGGCGGGGGCTCCCATGTGCCCCGTTTTGCTGGTGCATGCGGCCTTTGTATATGCAGCCTCTTCATCCCTTGGCACTCCATGCGCCCGCACCCTGGCCTTCAGTTTGGTCAGTGGACGGACTATAGGGGAGCGCCCACCTCGCCCTGCTGGTGTGTCACTGTAAACCTTCAGTCAAAGGTGCTTGCAGGAGCTGTGGGTCACCAGCAAGGTGTGGAACACCAACCACGGCGAGAAGGGTGTGGAGCGGGCGGTCAGGCGCAGCCTAAAGAACCTGCGGCTGACGAATTTGGACCTCTACCTCATCCACTGGCCTGCTAGCGGCAACAAGGGTCCCTCGGTGGAGCCACCTCTGCAGGTGGGGGAGGGGGAAGGGGGGGTGGGGGGGTTCCCCAGTGCGACAGTGGCTCTGACTATGCCACGTGCACTGCATGCAAGTAAAACATAGAAGTAAAATATAGTTTGGGGAATGCTGCGTGGGCGTGGCGCTGAATGGTGAAGCGCAAGTGTGATATTGGTAAGTGGCGCTGTCGTTGCTGGTAGTGGCGTTTTTACTGCTTATATACTAAGTTCTTACGCAGTCATTCTTACTATGAAAAACTAATACCTTGATTGTTGCAATTGGGTTGGTTACATGAGTCCTGACAAGGGCAGAAGCCGGAAGGCATGGCCGGTATGCGGCCCGTACACTCGACCCCTCAGCAGCTGTTAGATGCTCTAAAAGCCAACTAAACCCCTGCAGGCTTGATTGACAAGGCAGAGCTGTACGCAGCAGCGAAGTCTGCACAAGGCGCACACGTGTATCACCAAGAGCATCCCCATACTGAGCAAAGGGCTGCAACTGAATGGGGGAACCCGGCTGAAGCAACCCAATTAACCCAGCTGCACTGGGCTAATGCTGAGGAGAGCATGGATGAAGCCCCTCGCACGTATATTGCGTGCAGGAGACGTGGCGTGCCATGGAGGGGCTGGTGCGGCAGGGCCTTGTGCGCAGCATCGGCGTCAGCAACTTTTCGGCACGCAAGCTGCAGCTGCTCATGGAGGGCGCCACCATCCAGCCCGCGGTCTGCCAGGTAATGATGTACTGCGGAGGTTGAATAGCCTACCACATATGTTACATTAAGCATGGCACCCACCGGTTCACAAGTGATAAGCAGCTTCTACAGCATGCACGGCGCGACTGACATGTCGTGCTAAGGTTGCATTGCACTTAAATATTAAAAAACATACTTCCGAGGCAATCTTCCCAGTGTTTTAGCCTCTTAATGGTATGTAGCTTGGATAATACCTCTTCTTCATGTCATTCACCTTTACATGAAGAATTGCATAGCACAATGAAGGTTCTCCATTGAAAATGGAGAAATCACGTTATAAAGAACTCCCCCCCCCTCCCGCTCCGTGCCCCTGCAGGTGGAGGTGCACCCCTACCACCGCAACGACGCGCTGCTGGCCTGGTGCCGGCAGCGGGGCGTCCACGTCACCGCCTTCTCCCCCCTGGGCTCACCCGACAGCGAGTCCATCTTCAAGAGGGAGGCGCCCGTGCTGCTGCAGGACCCACAGCTGCAAGAAGTTGCCCAGAGGCTTGGGAGGAGCCCGGCCCAGGTATGGCCTACCGGGGGGGGGTGCCTGTCTGCTTACTTACCGTCTGCTGCAATGGCGGTGGCGGAGGCACTGTGGCTATTCACACTGACAGTGCCAGGGTGACGGCAGACTGGCTGACAAGGTGGACTAGGCCGGATGAGGATGAATGCAGCACTGCACTGCTCCAGTGCTAGCTTGTGTGAGGCCTCCGTGGTGAGGCTGGCTTGGCAGCCTGGGCACTTGGCTTGATTGCTACCCCAGTGCGTGGCAAATGCCGGTGCTGGGGGATGACCGTGGCCCAGGGAGTTCCAGGACCGGGCAGGGCATGAGAGTGGTGAAAGGTGTTAGGTGTGTGAACGTTGGCTGCTTTGGTGCTGCAAGCACAAGTGGAGGAGACGCAAGGGAGCGCCTCCTTCCAGGCCTGGGCTTCCAAGCTGGCTCTGTGCTGTCGTAGGTGCTCATCCGGTGGGCCCTGCAGCATGGGACCAGCGTCTTGCCAAAGAGCACCAGCCCAGGGCGCATCCAGGTAGGCTAGGCGGTGCTAGCACCGGATGGACTGGACTTGGGGGGGTTCAGGCCCTGCTTGCGCACTTGGCAGCATGCCTTAGGGGCGCTGCAAGTGCACAGTTGCTGCAGTGTATCTGAGCTGCGCAGGGGAAGCCCGTGAGTTGCGCGGGTCGCTATGGCTGGTTGCAGGAGAATGGCGACGTCTGGGGCTGGGAGCTGAGTGCTGCCGACTTCACCACGCTGTCTGCGCTGGGCAGCGGCCTGCAGTATCGCATGGTACATGGCGCCTTCCTGCTTTCGCCGGAGGGGCCATACACGACGCTGGAGGAGCTGTGGGATGAGTAGTTGCGGCTGTGGCCCTGGCATAGCAAGCGCAACTCCTATGGTGTTGGTGTAGGATTGTGACAGACAACCTCATACCAGCTGGGAATGTGACTTGAATGGCTGTGTGGCTTACTCTCAGTGCAACGTGAGCCAGTAGGCCTGCAGGGTTTCGTGTCTGCACCTATTTGCTTTTTGACAGGACTTTTATCAGCGCTTGCGCGCGGTCAGGGTACGACTACTAAACCTGAAGGACCAGACAAGCAGAAATCCACACAGTGGTCTTCGCCTCGCTTGTCTCGTATTTAATAGTTTTCGCTGTAGGGCTGATCATGTAAGTCATGGCACCAACAGGGTCCGTCCTCCGCAAAAGCCAGGAACTGCTGGCTCGCTTCGACACCCTGCGGTTCCTGGCAACAGCTGGACGGGCGCAAAGGCCGCGACCAGCAGCAGCACCACCAAGGCCGCCGGCATCCTCCCCACTGCAGCCGACGCAGCAGCAGGTCCGTCGTCCTGAACACAGTTGATAACCTGGTGGCGGTTGCCCTTTGTGCCCACCCACGGGGTTCATGTGCACGCAGGAAACGTCCCCATCAGCTCCACGAGAGGAGTGGACAGAGGTTGCGCATAAGGAGACAGGACTGACATACTATTGGAACCAGCGGACGGGTGAGCGGCCGTTTGGCAGGGTTTGCACTGCAGTAAGACGGACAGGCTGGGCAGAAGGGTCTGCTACCGGTGTTGGCTTGAGCTTACCGCTACCGTGTTGGCTTCGGGCGCGCGGCTTTGTTGCCTTCTTGCGCCCACCGAGGAACCTTTTTTTGCTGCTGCCTCTGGGTTACCTGCCAGTCAAAGAACAGGCCTGCCCTGGGACTTCGCAGGGGCTAAGCTAGGGTGAGCTTTTACCTGTAGATTGTCATGGCTGGGTAATGGAAGACCATGTGGATGATGATGATGATGATGACCACACTTCCACAAGGAGTGTGCTGTGATGTCTGCAGGCGAGACGACAGCCCTAGGGGAGCCGCGGCCGGGCCCAGGAGGGAGAGTCCAGCAACCAAGGATCGTACAGCAGCGCACCTCCCTTGCGGGGCTGGTGGCTGCGGGAGCAGGCATCGGCCTTGTGTTTGCCTTGCTCGGGCGTGTGCTGTAGTGTGTTAGGGCAAGCCTTGTCTAGGACGAGCATGCTTGACACTGTTGTCCAGAGTCTGACCCGGCTCGCCTCGTTCAGGCAGGACAACTCCTTGCTAACCAGCTTTGAAAAGAGAACAGCAAGTGATTGGGAGCCGCGTGAACAATTGTGAGCTAAGAAGACCGAGCGGTGGTCCATGCAAGGTTGGCAGCATATATTACAGTCACATTGGTCATCATCAAGTCCCGGAGGAGCAGTCATGGTGTCATCAGCAGCAATATGGCGGCAGGATCTGTCAGTGCCAAGGGTAGGAAAGTGCACATAAGAGCGACAGAGCTATCGTAGTACACTCCTGCATGTTTGCTGCTAAGAGACCAGGCGGTCGAAGAACCCCAGATCAGCTAAAGAGCCACATTGCGATACCCGCCGCCATGAACAGAAAGTTGGCTAGAGAGAGGGTCGCAAGCGGGGAAGTCAGGCGGCATCAGTGATGGTAGGGCTCGCCCCTGAGTATCGTCCAAGCCCGATAAAGCTGCTCCAGCAGCACAACATGTGCTACTTGGTGGTTCAACACCATGTTGGACAGCCGGATTTGGTCATCGGCCCGGGCACGGACCTCCTTCGCGTGCCCAAAAGGCCCACCTGCATGTAGGAGTCGCCAGGAAGTCAGCAAGTGCAGCTTTGGACACGTGTTCACAGCTTGCTTTGCTGACCGAGTACAGCACACACCAATACTCCATGCAGCGTGGCTAGCCTTGCACCAACTGCACTGCCGCTGCACTTTCTGCAAGCAGCTCGCCACAGCAGTGTCCACCTAATGTCCTCCTACCCTTCATCGCATGTCCCGCTCTCAGGCTACTGTCTGTTCTGCGTGAACCCACAACACCCACAGGAGCTACCTATGCAGAACACAAGTTGTGAGCAGCCCTGGTCCCCAGCCTTTCCCAGCAGGTCTGCCAGCTCCTCCGACTTCAAGTCCCGCCCTCGCTCATCCAGCAGGATGACCCGGTCCAAGGGGCCGAGTGCCTTCAACACCCGCTCGCCCTCATGCACGACCGCCACTGTAGGGTCCTTGGCGTTCTTGGGGTTGGTGGGTAGCCGGGTCTCACTTAGCTTGGTATAGCTGGCAGTCACGGACAGACGGGGGGCTTGTGCCATGAGAGCTGGCAGACGTTAGGGAGTGGGTCTGGGAGGTGGGTTGGTCCTGCCCTGCTCACGTCACCTGGACTACTTGCACTCACCGCCGCAGCTTGGCAGCCCACTCCGCGGCCATCAGCTCAGCGCCGTTGCTGTTGCCTTTGCCCACGGTTATGATGTGGACAGGCACAGCCTTGACAGACCTAGCCAGCGACGCCAGCAGCCTCAGACCTCTGACGGGCTTCACTCCCAGGAGTGCTGCCTTGACGACTTTGCATGCCCACCTAGGACATGCCATGAATTGCATGTACTATGCCAAGGGCATTTTTCCAATACAAGAGACGAGAATCCCTACAGAGCAAAGCAAGCAGCTTTCCGAGACTCGGAGTGCGCACTAATGCATGAAAAAAGAAGTTTTCCAGTTAGCTTGCTGATGTGGCCAGCCCAGCATTCTGAGCAGGCTTACTCTCGCCGTATCGTATTTTGTACGTGCTCAGTCCTGAGAGCATCTACTAGGTTATCTGAGCTAGGTTACACGCTTGGGGCCGCGCAAGGGCTCGTGCCCCTGCTTGTTCTTCGCAGCCCCGAGCTCTTTTTCCGTCCAAAAGTAAAACCTGAGGACGCCTAACGACCACTACTGATATGGCAGCGGTTTGGGAAACCGTGGTGGCATTAGTTATTCTGTTTAACGTTGTGGCCCTGGGTTTAGGTGAGCTGCAGACGAACCTCTGGCATGAACTGCTTCAGAGCTTCTTGATGCTGACTGCTAGGCCGTGCAAGCCGACTGCAAACCCTTGCCTGCCTCGGGCGTGCAATGCCACCGTGCTGCCTGTGGCTGTACCCTGGACGGTGAGAAACGCACACGGTTGGTATCTCACGTATCCATTGCGCTGTGCAGGCGTCGAGCTTGCCAGGAACCTTTCTAAACACTCGGGTGTCCTGCAGCGGCTGTGGGCAACAGCCTGCCGACGGTATCCCCAGCTGTGTGATGGCATACTCAAATTTGTGCGGATATGGGTGAGCGTGCCTGGGATCACCTAGTTTCATGAATCGGAGAAGGTGTCTCATTCTCTTACAGCAACCCCTGCTGTCAACCCACCTGGACGGGGTGTGCGGGCCCTGCAAGTTTGTGAGTGCTGGTGGTGGCTGCCTGGGTTAACTTCATGAGGGGCGTGCTGTATTACTCTAAACGACCTCATCTGCCTGGCCTGTCACGGCCGTGCCTACCGCAGGACAACTTCATGCAAAGCAACCTGGACCTGGAGTCTCGATTTGCGCTGTTCTGTGATGAGCTGGGGGACTACCTGGAAGCCCTGGTTCAGCGTGCAGTAGATGGGCTCGAGTGGCTCTTCCAGCTGGATGCAGGTGTGCGGATTACACTGCATCAGCATGCAGGAAGAGCGAGCGGAGCAGTGACTGCAGGCAGAGCAAGCAGCTGCGGCAGCGGCGATACTGCCAAAGCTGGAATGGATTGATGCGGTGCCTTGCCATGTTGTTGCCCCTAGAATGGTGCGCGGTGTGTGAGATGAGAAGCTGGCATCTGCCTGTGCGACACACTCCCGGCAATGGCGCTCCGGCCACAGCAAGGCGTGAGTTTGTTGACTTCTCATGCAGTTGAAGAGCCTGCTCATATCGGTACTTTATATTATTCTTTACGAACAACTGTTGGCCCCTGACATGCAGCTGAGCAAGCGGCGGCGCTAGGGCGGGTGCCCCGGCAGCGTGTGAGCAGTCTGGAGAGCAAGGCTGGGCTGGGCAAGCTGGCAGTTTCATCTTGCGCCATCTGCTTCGAAGACTGGAAGGCAGGAGACGATATAAGGTAGCACTGGAGTCCCTGCCATTCTCCTTGTTGGTTGCATCACTGGTGCCACTTTGCTATTCCTGCTTTACTGCTACTGGGTGCGGCAGTGATTTACTGTATTGCTTCTGGTGGCGGTTGCTTTGCTGCCCGGCAATGTCTGCAGCAAGAGTCATGGGCAAGAGAGCTGCTGAAGTGGTGACAAATCTGACATGGCTGCATGCAAAGCCAGATGTTCTCCCTTTGCTCTCATTGCCGGACATGCCTACCTGCTGCTTCTCAACCCACATTGCGGCCGATGCGCATGCAGGTTGCTGCCCTCCTGCCAGCATGCCTTCCACTCCAAGTGCGTGGACACATGGCTCTATCGGCGTGAGCAGTGTCCTTGCTGTCGGAAGTCAGTGGCATTATGAAGGGACCTCAGGCAGCGTTACACCTGGCATGCTGTTTGACCTAAACGCGGTGGGCCCTCCTCTCAACAAATGAGCAAATCTGCAACAGCATCCGCCCATGCAAGTCATTGGGCGGCTTCTGAAGCGCAAGCTGTGGTACCAAAGCATCCCATTTTTGAAGCATTTCGCTGTGCGATGAACCCACGGCCTTGGGTGGTTCTCATGCCATGATGCGCCCGTTTCAGGCGTCTGCCCCTCTCTGGCAGATGTAACAAGGTGGCTGTGTGTGCAGAAGAAGATAGGGCAGCTTGGCGGAGCTTCTTATCAGTCGATTTTACTGTAGAGCGCCCTTTTTAAGCAGTGCGGGGTTGTAGCCAAGGCATAGGTTTTCACAAGAGCCGTGGCATCCATGTTGCCCCCACTTTTGTGTATTTGATGTGGCAGGCCTAGGTTTGTCCTGGCTTGTCAGAGGCTGTCAAGTATCCTGTACGCACTGGCCTCTTGGTAGAGTGCCCACACTGTCTGCTTTGCTAGCCACTGGGAATACACCCTTCTGGAACAGTATATAGCTCGCCACTTGGATGGCTCTGTGAGGAGCCCGCTGCAGCAAGTGCACTTGTTCCTGGCATAGTCTCCTGTCTACTATATGTAGCGTAGTAGGCGGGCAGCCAATCTTTGACATGCATATGACAGGTTCGCATGGGACCTGCGCAGTGGTCCTGGTCAGGTCACCTGTATCTTATAACATGCACAATGTGGAGCAGAAACAAATTAAGGTTGCTAGCAGAGGAAGGCAAGGTACAATGCACCCATAACCCTCAGTTCGCATCACCTGCCACCATTATCAACAGCTGCAGTATCCACCGGGGTGGGTCCCACAAGGGCACCAAAACCCAGCCACCCTCTGTCACAAGAGCACGCCCCCAGCAGCAGCAGCAGCACGCTGACTCCCAGTGCCAACATCACAAACCCTTGCAACAGCTCAGCTTCAAGGGCACCAACTACCCCAGCGCTGTCCCATGCGCTGGAGCTCATTTAGAATCGAGTCTAGCCAATGCCTCCTCCTTGATGCTCGCTAACTTGCTTTGCAGGTCTGCTTTCTTCGGGTGGTCTGGTTGCTTGGACACATCTGTAACACCATGGGCGAGTGTCATGACGAATGTAGCAGGTGCTGATGTCCCATAGGGATATCAGGACACTGTAAGCACTGAGGAGAGCAGCCATGCCGCAGTGGGCACCTGATGGACAAGGACATGCCTGTGGGCTAGCAGACAAAGCGACCGCTGCCAGCAGCATGCGATGGCACCTGCTTGGTGTGACAGCCTAGCCCAGCTTGGAGAGGCAGAGGGCACCCCTCTTACCACTGCAGCCGTGTCACTTGTCAGAGTCAGGAGGGTGCGATATCGCCCACCGCAATATAGGGCAGGTCCTCTAGCCGTACCTTGGGCCATCTGGTCCAGGAGCCCAAAGAAGTAGCGGTCGTTCATCACCAGCTGCTCCCCAGCCTGCCTGGTATTCAGGATCTGGATGTCATGACAGGGGGGGCCCCTCGAGTCAGTCTAGCACACCTACCCGAGCGAGGCAGGCTGCAAGGAGTTGCCAGCCAGCACCTCATGCTAGTCAACCAATGTGCAAGCGCAACACATACCGAAGCATGCTGTGCACCTTGCCAGCTCAAGCTAGCCAACCATCACTCCTATGTCCTGAGAGTCCGTCCCGTCAGTGCACCCAGCAAGATGACTTGCACACCATCACCCGGTGCTGCTCCTCCCACCAACCAAGAGCAGGCAGCGCAGAGCTCCACCCTGAGCCAATGAGATGCCTCCAGGCAGCTACGAGGGCTGACAACCACCAACCATCTACTCACTGTTTAAACCCTATCAAGCCAAGCCCTGCAAGGGGACGCACCCACTCCCATTGCATGTATATCCACTCCACCTCCCCACGGGAAGCGGCTTAGCGGGCCAACACCATGTCAGCCACAGCTACCTGCCGCCACGCCAGTGAGCCCTCCGCAGCCAGCAGCTTGTTTAACAGCTGGATCTCGGGTCGAAGGGTGGACTGCTTAACCTCCATGGCCGCTGTCATCGCCGACTTGAGCTGGTTGTACACCTCCGTGTTGCCCTCCTTCTCGGCCTGTGCCAGGGCCCAGGGCGCACTGTGAGAGTGAGCTGTTAAGACGGTACTGCAACCTAGCCGGGTACCGCTCCATGTGTCAGGTTGGTGCAACAGGGTGGCACCTGTGGCCCCAAACTTGCTTACAGCTGCTAGCACAGCAAGAAGGATCCCTGCCATGCTCCGCGAAGACAAACCAAAACAGGACTATGACAGGAACCCATTGCAAGCGAACGGCTGTGGCGCCCCAGACAGAACAACTATGCAGTATGCAGTCGCTGATGGCACGCCGCCAGCTGGCATCAGAAGCCAGCACGCTGCTCCAACCCACCATCTGCATGTAGGCGCTGCCAATGTGGAAAAACTGCTCATCAAGGGAGCTTATATGCTGCTGCGCGACAGTCTTGGGGTCACTTGCTTCCAGCAGCTTGGCCAGCAGCTCAGTGGCCTGGACTTGGGTGTCCCTAGACTTCTGGACTTTGCTGCTGCCAACCTTCCTCCCGCCGCTGCCATTGTTGTTGTTGCTGCTGCTGCTGGCCCCGTTGCTCCTGCTGGAGCTGCCAAAGCCGCTGCTGGCTTGGGGCAGCAGCCTGTGCATGCGGCACCTGGCAGTGGTGTGCCTCCTGGCATACCTATCCTGGGAACCAAGTGGGTGACCTGCGTCAAGAACACGCTCCTGAGATGTTAAGGGCCAGCAAGGGGCATCCGTTGGGCAGTAGCACGCTGGTTTGAGCCTAGCAAACCTGCGAGCCATCCACGGACATGGTTGGCTGACAGCATCGGAATGGAAAGGGGTTCCCAGTATCCCTGCAGCAGACTATGCATAAACTGCAGATCACCAAATCAATTGCAATGAGACGATCCCTAGTTATCCCTAGAGAATGCGTCCAATGTCCGCCTCCCTCCTCCAGCGTGGCAGCCCATGCTCATGCCTTCCAATACGTTCTCTACGACACCTAAAGCAATACTGCTTTGTTAAGGCCTGAGGGCAGGCAGCAGGGCCTCAGTGCCGCTGCTGCTTGAAGGCTGTCATGCCCTGGCGGTAGGGCTGAGGGCTACAGGGAATGGACGAGAGGCCCGTCCTGAGCAGGTTCTTCCTGTATCAGACCCTCTCGAGAGTTTTCCTTGTCGGCACCGACAAATCTTCGGCCTCCTGGAAAGTCCTGAAGGTCGACAAGACGGTCCCATGCGGGCAACTAGATGTCATAGAAGACCCGACCTGCTACAGCAAGGCGCAGGTTGTCTATCGCACACATACTTGGCGGTCTTTAGGTGGGACTTGCTAGACGCTGGGGTTCAGCACTGACCCAGGGCACCCTACCCTAGCCCCTGCAGTGCGCGGCGCTGCTGAAGGCAGTTAACGACGGCAACCTTGCTCATGGCGGGCTCCAGCTGGTTTGCCAGGCTGTGGGAGTGATCGGCTGCTTCAAGTTCCTTGAGGTGCGCTGCGCATGTCTATTGAAGAAGTGGCCTGCTCGCCGGTACAGCTTGCCTGGTATGATACGAGTATGGGAGCCTTGTCGCGCGTTGGCACTTTCACAGCACTTATGAGATGATGAACATGCCTGCAGGGCTATTACCTTCTGCTGGTGACCAAGAAGCGCCATGTCGGTACACTCTGCGGTGAGCTGCTGCTCTTTATGACGGTTGCCTTGCTCTGCAGCCGGCCGGTTGTCCTTCTGTTTTAGGGTTCTGGGCATATAACCCCCCTATTAAGCCCTCCACCACACCTTCTAGCTAGTGATGGTTGATTGGCTTGCTGACGCGCATTGTTCAGTAACACTGCTTGCCATGCACCTGTCCTCAACTCCAGGGCACAAAGTGTATGGCATCGACAGCACCGCCCTGGTGCCTCTCATCAGCTCGGCCACCCACAGGGCCTTTGCCCGTGACAAAGAGGCTGCTGCGGCGGAGCAGCGGTACCGCAAGCTGCTGGCTGGGGTGGGTGGCCTCACTTGGTGAAGTCTAGGCTCGGTGTGAGGTGGTGTACTACAGCAGCGTGCTGGCTGCATGCCTGCTGGATTTCGCTTCCTGAGGATTGCACGAGCCATGCCTCTCAGCGTTTGCAGCAAGTGTGGTGGAAAAGCTACTTGTTCCCCGTTTGGCTGGCCTTAAAGATGCAAGGTGCAGGCTGGGGCTAGGTGGCGTGCTATGTACATGCCCCATGGGTTTCTTCGCCCGCGGCAGTGAATGACACAAACTGGGTAGCTTGCACATGTAGCAGTGCTGCCACGTATTTGCAGTGCTTGAAGGAGGTTGCGGTGACCCAACACCAGCCCCTTTGCCGTCTTGCTGTGCAGGTGTCCCTCAACACGGACTTCTTCTTCAGCTACTCCCTGCCGCTGTGGCGCACGGTGCAGCGCGGCTTTGGTCCGCAGGCTGGCGCCGCCGCCGACCCGCCTTTTGCCAGCGACAGGGTCTGGAACGAGTGGCTCACACGGTGCGACTGCTTGAAAGCTTTTTGAACGCATCCCGCTGCACTGAGACTGGCTGGGTGGTTGGGGTGGCATTGCAGCCTGGAAAGGAGGCTTCCCGGTGTTGCTGAAGTTGGTCTAGCATGCGTGCCTGTCGCTCCTGGAGGCTCGCATCTTGCATGGAGCAGGAGGTGGCTCACATTGACTTGATTCGCTTCTTTTCTTGGGAGAGAAGTTGCGTGCGTCATTCATAGTACGGTGCGGTGGGCACTGGTGCAGGCCCCTGCGGGAGGCGGTGGGCCACGACGGCTGGGTGCTGCCGCTGGTGCACGGCTTCTGGCAGCAGCGGCAGCTGGCGCTGTTTGGCCGCACGCTCACCCTGACGCTCGTTGCGCGCCGCTCGCGGCAGGTGGGAGCATCGGCATTCCTTCAGTACTGGAATGGAAGCTGGCAGCTCTGGCAGTGAGGGTGTGCGTGAATGGCCTTGGGCTGGCTGGCTGGCTGGTATTGTAATGAGAAGATGCCGTCTTGTCGCAAGATGGTGCAGGCCGGCTGCAAAGGCGGGCCTTCCACAGGCCTACCCTCTGAGGCTTATCCACAGGTTCCTTATTCTTGGCCGGTCAATCCATCGCGCCCCCACCCTGGTGCAGTTTGCGGGCACGCGGTACCGCAAGCGGGGCGTGAACGACGCCGGCTTTGTGGCGAACGATGTTGAGGTGGAGCAGGTGGTGGAGGCTGGGACCGACTGGCGCACGGGGGAGCCGCTCATCAGCAGCGTCGTGCAGGTGAGGCGGGGAAAGGGGGGGAGGGGGCACGGAGCAAAGCACTGCTCAGCCGGGAGGTGGGCCGGAAGGGGCCTGTAGATATAGGTTGATGCGTAGCAGGGTCCTGCATCAGCAGCGTGGTACACTTAGTGGGCTGCGGGGTGGAGGAAGCTGGGGATCGTGTTGGGAGGTTGCGGGTGTGCTTAAAAGTCTTATCTGAAGGTAGGGAATCTGAATTATGTCCTGCTATAGGCAGTTTAGGCAGCCCGCCAAGGCAAATGGCTGGCGCCGGCCCTGCCCCTCACCACTCCTTCTAGCCTCGCCTGTTTGACGGGAGAGCCCATGGGCGGCAGCGACACCCCCCTGGCCTTCTGAGCTTGGTACCGCTGGTACTGCAGGTGCGCGGCTCCATCCCACTGTTCTGGGCCCAGTCCAACGAGGCGGGGCGGCTGAAGCCGGAGATCACCCTCCAGCGCTTTGACCCGCTGTACGCCGCCACCCGCAAGCACTTTGACGACCTCAGGTGAGCCTCTACGCTTGGTGGGTGGGTTGCCCAGGGAAGGCTGAACCATGCGGCATAACACAGCCACGCCCATTGGAGCGCTGGCGGCTGCCGGCCCGCTCGGATCTTCATGTCACTCCCTTTATAGTTGCGGGTGGCGCCAGGGGGCGCTTCAAGCACTCCCAACTTGTCCTGTCATGGGGCAGGGGCGGCCTGTGCTAGGGTAGCACCCAGCCGGCGAGCCAAACCTCATGTGTCTCACTCCCATGGGTAGACGGGACCTCTTTAATAGATGTGTGCTGCCGCGCCCCACAGCCCCCCTGCTGATTGCAATTCCTCGCCTCGGTAGGAGGGTTGGGAGAGAGGCGGGGACCTCGGAAGGGCTTGCTGCCTACCACATTTGCCCCGAGGTTATATTTGTTGGTTGTGTTGTGCAGGCGCCGCTACGGCGACCCGGTGGCTGTGCTGAACCTGGTGAAGCTTGCGGAGCGGCACCCGCGGGAGAGCCTGCTGGGCCGCGAGTTTGCGGCCGCAGTGGAGCACCTCAACCGACAGGTGGGTGGGTGTGTGGGAGTGTAGCGGGAGGGTGGGTGCAGGCGCTCGCAAGGAGAGCTGTTACATTGGTTATTTTGGGCCATGGGCCCCGCGCACCCACCATGCCAGCTCGGGATCTATGCGCGGCGGCCATCTGCTAAGGCCTAAGACGCGTCCTTTCCCATGCGTTGCCGCGCTCCCTTGCAGGCCGGGCCTGGGCAGGAGGTGCAGTATGTGGCGTGGGACCTGTCCCGCCACGCCAAGGCCGACAGCCGCCACCTGCTGCAGGACCTGCAGCGGCTGCTGGCGCCCCTGCTGCGCGCGACGGGCCTGTTTGTCAGCGGCGGCAGCGGTACGACGGGAGGTGGGTGGCTCCATGCTATGCAGGCCTGCGGAAAGGCAGTGGCCTGGCTACCGCATGGGCCCCTTGGTTGCTTGGACCTCGGCTTATAGTGTCTGACCCCATGCTACACCACACGCGCGCACATGCTTGCAGCGGTGGCACGCTTGCATGGACGGCGCGCATGCACGTGGCAAGGGCAAGCGCAGCAACAGTGCCAGCATGAGTTCTCCTTGGCCAACCATTAAGATCTCATGTGTCACATCAAGTACTTCCGTGCACATTGCGAAATTCACATTGCTTGAAAAGGCTGTGCTTTTGGTGTGGGGGTGGGAGGTGGGTGATGTTGACCACCTAGGCTGTTGGGAATGGGCTTGATGTCCAGTATAGTAGTGGACGGTCAGACTGGGAGAACATCCCCTGCCTCCTGGGGGTGCTGGCAGGGCAGAACACCGTTTTGGGACTGACAATACGCGTGGCGCTTGTTCCCTGCTGGAAAGAGCAGTCTTGTTCCTTGGCATCTCACGATCAGAAGGGCGCTCATATACCATGATGTGCATGCTGCTAACGTGGTAGAAACCTGGTCGTTTCCTGCTTAGCAGCATCGCTGCAGCATGGCGTCCTCCGCACCAACTGCGTGGACTGCCTGGACCGCACCAACGTTGTGAGTTGCCACGCCTCCCTCCTTCCTTAATCACCAGCCGTGGCAGGCTTACTACTTTGGGTTCCGTTTATACTTATGATGTGTGCCTTCGGTGTGACTTAGCCTTGCCTTCAAGCTTGCTGTGTAATTCTCAAAGCGCATATGTGTTGTCTTTGTGAGTCCACCCGCCGGCCAGGTGCAACCTGGGGGTGCCCGCTGACTATGGCATGCTACTCCTTGGGGCTGAGCATGTGTAGAGCTTACTGCCCAAACACCCGAGCACACCCAACGTACTGCCCCATCCGTCCATCTGTCTGACTGCTTTGCAGGCGCAGTTTGCAGCTGGGCTGCTGTCACTGGGGCTGCAACTGCATGCGCTGGGCATCTCAGAGGGGCCCGGGCTGGACCCCGACTCATCGCTGGTGGGTGATGACTAATTCCATGGCTAAGCTGGACTCATGCCGGCTCGGCGTGCCGCACCAGCTGGGCTCTGCGCTTAGGCCCTTACAAGGCATTGCCCATCTACAGCGCGCTGGCCTACTGCTACCCACCTCACGTGACTTGAGTAGCAGATATGCTTGGGAGCCTTTCACTTACAGAACACCCTCGTCCTGCTGCAAGGCCAGTGCAGCCTCCACGTATTTGATGCCGTCAATGGCTGCATCTAACGCATGCGGTCAGGGATGGTGCTGACGCGCCCCGCTGCCCGCTGAGCGGCATCCCCAGCGGCTGGCTGCCATTCATTGGCCGTTCCACCTGCGGTTGCCTGGCAGCTGCTGGAGGGCTACGACTGCATGAGCAACGCATTAGCCTCGTGAAACTAGGCTGGCTGCTTGGACTGTCAAGCGCATGCTATGGACACCGCTTGGGTTGCCGAGCTGCCTCCTCCATCACTCCCCGCCCCGGTGCAGGCGCGGCAGCTGCTGGACGGCTACGAGTGCATGGGCAACACGCTGAGCCTGCAGTACGGCGGCTCCGAGGCGCACACCGCCTTCTTCCAGCGGCAGCGGGGGGACTGGGAGCCGGCCACACAGTCCAGGTGGGCTGTCAGTGCTTATTCCAAATCGCACCACCACAGGACTCCTCTGAGCTCACCCTGGCCTCCAGGGAAGCCCATCTGTGACCAGGGCCAGGGTTGTTGGCTGGGGCAAGTTTCCAGCCTTTGAGTCCGGGTGGGTTGGTCAGGTGTAAAATGTAGGTCGGGGTGGAGTTAAAGCCACCGACCGATGCACACCGTCCTCGTGGGCAGGCGGGGCAAGGCTCTAGCTGAGTGGAATGCCAAGTTTTACGCTAGCGTATGCCATGCAGGCTTTTGCCCATGTATGTGCTGTTGCGTATGTGTTGGCTGTGCACACAGCCCACACCTGTGGCACCTGGGCTGTGCAAGTGCTCCATTTGAAATCTCTCAAGCTAATGCATCTGGTCAGCTTTCCCACTCCGTTGCCCAGACAGATGTTCAATGGGCCAGGGCTGATCACGTACTCCTTGCCCCCTCCGCGCAGGGATGTGCTGACCAGCATCCGGCGCTACTACAGCAACGCCTACACGGACGCGGAGAAGCAGGACGCTATCAACCTGCTGCTGGGTTCGTTCGTGCCACAGCACGGCAGGCCTCACCTGTGGGAGCTGGGCTCAGACTACTACCTACACTCGGGTGAGTGGGCGCAGGAAGGGGAGGGAGGTGCCGCCATTTGTGGGCATGGAGGGGCGGATGGCATTGGGAACGCAGCCTCCCTTGGGACCTGGCTCTCACTCCTGCCCTGCACCCGGGGACGACGGAATGGCTGGGCAGAGGCCAGTGCTCTTGCGATGGCTGGGCTATTGTTGGCTAAAGGGGTGGGTCAGCGCTCTGCCGCAACATGCGCCGGGGCTGCACGGGCGTGGGTAGACGACTGTCCAGAAGGGTTCAGGAGGGGGTACTGGTGCTTAAGGTGGGCAGCTGGGGGCCAGCTGCTTGAGAAGTGAATAAAGAAGACCAGGAAGCATTGCTGGTCGCTGTGGTGGAAGCATGGATGGCCCACAGGACAGTGTGTGCTCAGGAATCGATGTGACTGTGGCCTTGGAAAGCCCAGCGGGGATGTACCCTCCGCCCAGCCTTCCGTCGTCGGAAAGCCGCTCTGTGGGCGTGTTTGACAACCTAGATATTCGTGCAAGGTCGGCGTTGTTGGGTTTAAGGTCTGGATGCCTGGCTGCAGGGCGGGGGGGTGTCGCCGGCCTGGCTCGCCAGCTGTTCCTGGGCGTCCCCTCCAGCGCCCCAGCTGCCAGCTCATCATCCCTCAGCAGGCACAGCGTGGCATCGGGACAGGGCGCTGGCGCCAGGGAGGCGCCCCCTTCACGCGAGGGCTCCTTCCACGGGGGCCGCCCGGGGCCCCTGGCACCGGCAGCAGGCGGAGGGGGGTCCGCAGGGAGCGGGCCGGACTCGCCACACACCGCCATGGTGTCTCTGAGCGACGGGGTGCTGGGGCCGGCGCTGTCGGCGAGCTTTGGGCGCAGCGCAGAGGGCGCGGAAGTCGCGCGCAGCGCGGCAGGCGCTGCTGCCGGCAGCAGCAGCGTGGCGGAGCCGCCTGCAGCGCCTACGGCGCAGCAGGGCGGCCTGCCGCCCTCCCCCGCTGGCGCGAAGGGCCGCGGCGGGCTTGCTGCTGAGCTGAGCAGCGACCTGTCCCCGCGGGGGCTGTCCGTGTCGACTGACGGCGCTGAGGTGCCGACGCTGTCTCAGCTTGTGGAGGGCGCCTCACCCACCTGGCACCCCTCCTCTGCCCCCGACAAGGCCACACTGGAGCTCCTCGTGGGTGGCGGGCCTGGCTCGCCCTTGAGCAGCCCTCCGGCTCTGTCCTCGCTGGCGGTGCTGACAGGGGCAGGCTCCGCGCCCCTCGCAGCCGCAGCGGGCGCAGCAGCAGCAACTGCTGTGGCCCTGGCAGCCACAGCAGCGGTGGTGCCCAAGGAGCAGCGTAGCGGGGCAGCAGGGGGTGCAGAGCAGCCCGCTGGGCCTGCTGCGACTGCTGGCCCCAGCGCTGGAAGCGAAGGCAGTCCCGAAGCGACGGGGACAAATGCTGTAGCTGGGCTTGGGCGTGGACTTGCCCCAAAGGAGGTACAGAATGAGCACGCTCCAGCACAGCCTCATGTGGAAAGAGCACCTGGTCAGCACATCACTGAGGCC
This sequence comes from Parachlorella kessleri, assembly GCA_001598975.1. Classification (NCBI taxonomy): domain Eukaryota; kingdom Viridiplantae; phylum Chlorophyta; class Trebouxiophyceae; order Chlorellales; family Chlorellaceae; genus Parachlorella; species Parachlorella kessleri. The sequence goes on along the minus strand of BBXU01000926.1, from coordinate 11,793 downwards.
GCCAGCCAAACCGGAGCGCTGGCTGTGGCAGTGCCTTCAACAGACACCTCTGCAGGGAGTGGCTCCACCCCTTCCACGCCTGCCAGTCAAGCGTCGCCGCGCGCCTCGTCTGCTGCGGCTGCTGCGCCCCCTGGCGCCAGGCAGGCGCAGCAGGGACACCAGCAGGCGCAGCAGGGCGTGGGCCTCAGGAAGCCCCCGCCCTCCCCCCGCCGCAGTAAACTGGAATCCTTTGACAAGCTGATCAGCAAGCCGCCCAACGCGATCCGGCAGGTGCGGCTCACGGCAGCGCCCAGCGTGCCAGCCAGAACCAGTTCCCTGGCCTCCTGGCTGCCTTCGCCTGGCAGGTCCAGGCCCCCACAGCCCCCCTCGCACCAAAGCCAGCAGGCACAGCAGGCGCAGCATGGGCCGGCCCCAGCACCGCCCAGCGGCACAGCTCTGGCCAGCAGGGGTGGAGCGCCGCTGGTCAGTAGGCAGGGCGGCGAGGCGACCCCAGAGGCCGCAGCGCACATAGCAGCGGCGCTCAGCAACCTGGGCGCGTTCAGCGCGCCCCGCCTCTTCCGCAGCAGCAGCGACAACACCCTGCTGTCTACGTCGCTCTCGGAGGTTTCTGCCATGGGCCTGAGTGGCGGCGACAGGGGCTCATTCTACAGCCCTCAGCCCCCCAGTCGCAGGTCCTCCACCCCTACCTCTCTGGGCGGTGGCAGCACCGTGGGCTCCGAGGTCAAAGCAGCCATAGCCCTCACCGCGCCCTCTGCCTCAGACGACGGCGACGTTGCTCCCTTGAAGCGGCGCGTCAGCTTCGATGCGGGCGCGGCCGGCGCGCCCGATGCCGTGTCTGCATTGGCGGCCGCCGTGGCGGCGCCGGCGCCGGCGGGCACGCTGCTGCGGTCGCACGTCAGCGCATCGGCGGCGGAGCTGCGGGAGCTTGCTGGCGCCGCCGTGGGCCTGGCTGGCAGCGGCGGTACTGCGACTGGTACTGCCGGTACTGCCAAGGGCCCGCTGGTGACGCCCACAGGCTACCTGGTGGTGCTGGATGCCTGGTCCCAGGATGGCTCAGGGCCCGGGGGGAGGGACACTGCTGCTGCTATCGCTGGCGGCCCGCAAATCGCCAAGGGCCTGCATGCTGGCAGCGCGGGTAAGCCGAGCCGGCGCCAGCCCTGGTTTCCGCCTTGGTTGCTCTTTGTTGGCACTTTCCTGGTAGGTTTGATCGTGCTCTTGTGTAGAGTTGCTCAGCTAAGTTTGGACATGGCAGCCAGCCAGCCTTCTGGGTCCTTCTGAGAAATTGCATGTTCTAGCCAGCCTAGCCTTGCTGGTGTCCGCGGCATCAAGGCTTGCCCGCACGTGACCGTGCTATTCCTCCCCCTGGTCACGCTGGGGCAGCTTCCGCTTGTTTGCAGGCACATCCCGCCCTGCCAGCGCCGCATCGGGCAAGCCGCCGCGCAAGGGCCGATTCCCGGGCTTCTCCCTGGGGCGTTTCGTGCGCAGCAAATCCCAAGCAGGTAGGTGTGCTCGGACACTGGTGCCACGAGCACTAGGTGAGACTTCTTCCACTGTGTATAAATGGTATATTGTGGCAGAATTATCCCAAGCAGTGCCCTCCTGCTCTGCTGCCCTGTGCCACATGGGCAAGGGCGACCAACTGATGGGCTGGGCGACCCTTCCCCAGCTCAGAACCTGACTGGGACAGCAACAACTTCCAGGCAAGTGGTACATGCATATGTGCCCAATCGCAACATTGCTCCTGCCGCTGCCCCTGCCGCTGCAGTGCTGGCGAGCCCTCGCAGCGCTTCCAGCTCGGCACCAGCCACCCCCGCCAGCACTCCTGCTGCCGCCGCCGCCGCCCACCCCGCCGCTGGTTCAGCTGTGCCGCCAGCCGCAGAGGGTGTGGACGGGTTGGGGCTGGGCCCCAGGGCTGCCGCTGGGTGGTGGGTTGGGGGGCGGACCCTGTGGCGCTGATGCTGGCAGAGGAGGCCAGGCTGAGGGAGCAGCTCACCAGGTGCGTCAGCTGGTGCTGGCTTCCTCAGTTTCCAGCAGGTGTTGCCGGGTGTGGGGCTGTTGCTGCCTTGCTGAGTGGTGGGGCGGCCTGGACCTGCATGGACCAGTGTATGGAGGCGCGTGCACTGCAGTGTGGCCACTACCTGGCTCGTGTCTCTCCCAGGGCGGTGACCCCCAGGAGGCTGTGGCACACCTCCTACCCTGTCACCGTGTGCTTCTCAAGTGAATTGCTCAGGCAGTACGGTCGCTGTCCTGCAGGCAGCTGGAGGCGCTCTCCATGCCACCCACCCCTGCCGAGCAGCGCGCCCAGGAGCAGTACCTGGCCGGGCTGACCCGCCCCTCATGGGCGCTCACCCTGGGCAGCGGGGGCCAGGGGGCGGCAGCGCAGTGGCGGCAGCAGAGCGGGCTGCTGGGCGCGCCCACGCTGGCGCAGGCGCAGCTCGCCAGCCTGGCGGAGCAGGCGCAGCAGGCGCAGCCGACCCAGCAGGCGCAGCAGGGCCTGGCGTTCTGAGCACGGCCGGGGCGTGCCATGCAGCAGGGGTCCAAGCTGCCTTCCAGGTATGAGATGGCGGTCGCTGTTGCTGGCCAGCCGGTGCCGGTTTTCCCTAGGGTGTTCGTGTCTTCCACGAGTTTGTGAAAGCCTGGGGGAGAGAGGCTCCGACCGTGGCTGGACCTGCAAAAGTTTTCAAAGTGACTCAATTAGGACACTCTCCAGAGAAGGTGGTCGGGGGAATCATTGTAGAGTCTTCAACACTCGGACTGCCTTCGGGTCTTCTTTACAACAATGCCTGCTGGTAGTCAGTAGGAGTTTATCAGGAGTCTGTGGCTAGTGAAGGTGCCAGTATGCTCCCATTGGGGGGCGCTTTGCGGAAAGTTCGTGGCTAACACGTTACGCGGTCGCGAAGCTATTCCCATCCTTGAAACAGTTCCATGTTTCTGTTTCCTGGGGCTTAAAATAGCACAGGGTGGCTGCAGCTTCCTTAGGTTGAACCGCAGGTGCGCTTTTCTGAAACCGCTAGCTGGCTGCTGGCAGTGTACTTTCCATCGCGGATGCAAGACTCTTTGAAGGCCACCAATCACTCAGCTCGGTATCAGGTTCTGTGAAGTAGGGATCTCTAAGCATCATCACCAAGAAGTGTTTTGTTCCTTCCCTGCCGTGGAAGGCCAGACGTTATCTGGGCGGCTGTGCATTACTTGGTTTGGTATCGGCTGCTTGCACCGAGAGCTGACTTATGTGTATGGAAGGGGCCCGGCTTTGGTGTTTTGCTAGGACCCCAAGTGTTCCCCCCGACATGCTTCGCCACAGAAGCTGCTTGCAAAGTCAGTGCCAGGTGGACATAACTACTTCCGGAGGGGGGAGTTTTGGGAGGTGACTGACGGAGGCACTACCACCTCCGAGTCTGCATTAGTCTGGCGTGGGTTGAACAAGAAAATGTTAGTAACCCTGATTTGTGCAGCAACGATGCTCTTCATCTGCACAGTTTTGGCGGCCGGGGCATCTGCATTTCGCGGTGCCCTTGTGCTCGGCTGAGGTGCCTCTGATGGTGCCCTTTTTGGGACGCTTCTTCATGCTGGTGACCGTTTTTGGGGCTCGAAACTGCACAGAGGCACCCTCGTAGGTGTTGGTGCCAACATCTCCATCCCTTGTAGCGCAGTTTTTCTGTCTTTTGATGGACTGGCATGCTGGCCAGAGGGGTGGCATATTGGCACCCCCGCCGCTGTCTATTTCCTCCTCAATCTTCATGCCTTGATAGCAAGGCAAGTTATTGACCGCCAGATGCATGTGACTGACGTTTTGCTGTGTACTGCCGCCCAGGCCAAGCCCCTTTGTAGTCGTAAGAACTGTCGTGTTATTTGCCTGTTTTTTGTGCTAATTTGCCTGAACTGCGGTGAGTAGTGTCGCCTTCAGTATCATATCCATGTATCCGTGCATGCCTTCCTAACCTGTTCCTAAGCTCGGTGGTTCCATGCCTACTCATTACGTTGCACTGCTGGTCAATGCGCTATCACAATGTCCTTTTGGAAGATAGTCTCCCTTGCTCAGGTTGGCACAGGTTTTTATGTCTGGAAGCGCCGGCAGGTCACCAGACCACCGTTGGTGGCTTCTGCTTCAATGTCATGAGGAGTTTCAGCACCTGACGCTGGGTTGATAGTCCTGAGGCCCTACGCAATACCCTCAGCGTCCCGCCCAGGTTGGCTCACAATCACATCGGTCTGCTACTACAGAAACCCCTTGCTTCCATCCAAACACTGTGGACAAGCCCAAGAGCAGACCCCTTGCATGCCACACTGCCAGTTCCCAGCAACCGCTCCTTGGACAGACTGCCTACCGCCCTCACAAACAGCCAGCGATGAGCCATGCACGCTCCCAAGACAGCACTACGCTCAACCCATGCACGCCTCATCCTGCCCTAACAGTCAGTCCAGCCCAACCCAGCTCTACTCCCTGTTTGCACTACCTGCCACCCATGCTACTAACAGCCTCCAGCTTGGGGTTCGCAACAATGTGAGGATCCACTGCCGACCAACAGCCTGCCAGCGCCTTTTCCTGGCTCACTTGGCTCTTCCCCTTCCAGCTAACAATCACCGCAGATCCGGCCCTCCCCTGTGCAAGTGACAAGGGAAGCCGGCCCCTCCTCTTAACCCCTTCCAGCCAAACAGGCGAGGCAAGGGATGGTCTCACTCCGCCTTCCGCTTGCCCGCTGCCAGCGCCGGCCTGCTGCTGGACTTGGTCAGCCCCCCTCGCGCCGGCGGCAGCGCGGCGGGGAACGCTGCCCTGGCAAAGCGCTCGATGCCCATGCCTAGCAGGAATGCCAGCCCGGCACCACCTATGAGGTACACCTGCGGTACAGCCAGCCAGCCAACCAGCAGTGAATGCGTGTGCCTATGGTTCCCAAGGGCCGCCGGCAGGCCTGCCGGTAACTCGTCCAGCAAGGATGGCTGCACACTTCAGAAAGATGCCACCACATGACCCAGGGAACCAAGAATAGGCATGCCGGCACAAGCCCAGCCCAGGCAGATGCAAGCACCATGCAGCTGGTGAGGTGGTAGGCCGCCACTGTGGTGTTTGCGGGGGCGTGGCAGGACTGACCTGCATGTCGTAGGGAATCCCGACGAGGGAAAACCACGCCTGGAAGCCTGCAGGCCAGATGAGGCAGGCGGCCAGTGGCTGTGAATGCAGGTGGGATCCCCACACAACGATATACACCATGACTGTTCCCCTCAGGGGGGACCGGTAGGGTTGGTCTCCACCAACCCTGCCACCCAGACTCCCAACAAGCACCGACTGTCTTCTGCCTCTACGAACCCACACCAGGAACGCGAGCCGGGCATTATCACCAAGCACGATATTGCACCTAGGGAGGGCCCACAGCAGCCGGCAGCCCAGTGCGAGTAGCGTGATGACACTGGCAAACCAGCCGATCCATGCTTCATGAGTGGTTCTCGGCGTTGTACCTGGTGGCAGGTCCAGCACCAGCAGCACGTAGATGATGGCGCTGAACCTGATGCTCCGGAAGAAGAACTTGTTTTCGCGGAGGGGCGTGTTGAAGGGGCGGCCGATGTAGTTGACGGTGAAGGTCATGGTCTGCGGCCAGGCAGGCAGGCAGGCAGCGCCACGGGGTGGGAGTCACAGCATGTTCCACCGGTGACTACATGTACGCACAGACAGCTTACAAGCAGGTGTGGGGATGGCGCCTGCCACTGCTGAGTAACGGCACCCCAGCGCGCCACACTGACTGGCCTCGCCAGCACGATACTTCTGCCGTTCGAAGTTTCGCACATGCTGCTCATGCGCCGTGAAGTTTGACAGCCAAGCGCACATTGCCACCCAAACGGATGACCCCGACCGGCCACCTAGCTGCAAAGAACGGCTCTCAATCCAGAAGCATCAACCAACCTACCCACTTACCCAAGCGGCCCCCAGACACACGGAGCCACCCACCGACAAGGTCGAAGCCCACTCAACTGGATCATGCCCCCCACCCCACCACACACACACCTAAGCCCACCCACCTGTATGGCGAAGTTGACGAGGTAGCAGATGGTGTTCACCAGGTTGGGCTTGAACTCGCCGTCGGGCTCCTGCCGCTCCTCCTGCACCACCCACGCAGGCACGCACGCAGAGAGTGGGGCACAAGGGTCTCGACCCAGGCCACTTGCTCCAGGCAGCATGCTCCCTCTGGACGTGTGGCGCACGACATGCCACAGCCGGCGCATTCACGGCAGGGTCGCTTCACCTGGGCGGAGCGGGTATGCGGCATGGAACCAAGCTGGTCGCTGCCACCAAACCAAAGCTTGGGAGTATGTACTATTAATCAGCACCCCCCCCCAACACCCCACACACAGACACACAAACACCTTCGCCCCACAGGCCCACACACACCACCTCCGCTTCCACGCCAGCCCCCTGGGGCACAGCGGCAAGTTCTGTCAGTACACTTGTGGCGCAGACACCAGCGGAGGTGTGAACCACCACGTTCAAGGAGAGAAGAAGCGCAGCAGCCACACGCACAAGCACACACGCACACATACTCCGATGCCGTCCCTACCAGGCGCGGCGCACTCCCTCGGTACTGGGCGGCTACAAGCGACAGAGCGCAGTGCCCAGGGCATAGCATCCAATTCTGTTCGTACAGCCTAAGTCTCACTCCCTGTTCGCACTACCTGCCCACCACTAATAGCACCCACCTTGGGCATGAGCGCATGGCCGTCCCGAGCAGTTGTCAGAAGAACTAGGCAGTAGGTCGAGTACCAGTAACAGACAGCAGCGTGCGACGCCTTACCTTGGGCATGAGCGCGTGTGCCATGTGCTGCATGGCCATGAGGAAGGCGATGTAGACGCCAAACTGGCCTAGCAGGGAGGTGAAGACGTAGCGGGAGAAGACGCGCGGGTGGGGGCGCTCCCGGGACAGCTCGGGGAGGGGCTGGGCGTGGGAGATGAAGAAGAACATGCCCGCCGTCAGCACGCCCTGGAGGGTCGCCTGCAGCCAGGGCCAGGCGGGCAGCACAAGTCACAGCTGGCGAAAGACGAAAGCAAGGAGGAAGATATGAGACAATGGTAGGGGGGGGGGGCAGAGAGTCTCGTGCTCCTGCTGTGTTAGGCCAGGCCAGGGGTGCAGGCTACCACGGGAGGTTACCAGCCAGCGCTGAGCCATACCCTGCTGCCAACAACTGTGTGCTGAACGCCGCGGCGGCCGCGCTCGCAAGCCCCAGGCACACGCGGTGCCCCCGTCCCCCTCCCATATCTCTGATATGCTGTTCTGTGCTGCGCTGTGCTATGCTGGCTTGCCTGCATGTCGCCCAGCTTGATGCCGTCCAGGTAGAGCACCGAGAGGCCGTAGGCGGAGGACAGGCACAGCAGCCCCAGGATCTTAAACATCTGAACTGTGGTCACCTGCGATGGGCAGAGGGCCGGACGGGGCGGGTGAGTGGGTGGGGTTGGGTGGGTGGCGGGGGGGCTGGATGTTCGTAACATGTGGACCGTCGCCACTGCCGAGGGTCACCAAGCAATAGCAGACACAACACCACGTTGAACATGACAGCTGTGCCACAAAGCCCGTGGTCACCTGAGCGGCTCACCTGTGTGCAGCGCATTCTGAAGGAAGCAAGGCACAGCAGGCAGTGCATGCGCATGCGTAGGGCCGGGGCGCCAAACCGCACACCCCAGTCGCGCGCAGCACGGCACAGCACAGCATGTGCGCTGGCAGGCGTCAGACCCCACAAGACCCATTTGGAGGGCCAAACCCAGGAGGGACACACCCACCACCCGCAGCCAATACCCTCAACAACAGCGCCACATACGGTGACACACATGATGACGCATGGCTCACCAGGGTGCAGCGTCCCTGCTTGAGTATGTCTAGGCAGGGCATGACGGACGCGTCCTTGGCGGTGAATGGTGAAGCCATGCTGGCATCGCCCGGCTTCACCATGCCCACCTACGCACGGCACGGGACATGAGAAGAGGCGTGGGTTGGTAAAAGGCAGGCTCATGAGGGGGTCGTGGATGGGAGTGAGTAATGTGTTGGGGCCGGCGCCAAGGGGTGTACTGTATCTGTACTGGCCGCCTCCGCACAGTGGGCCAGAAAGAAAGCAGGAACACCGCTGACGCTGCTTGCGGGCACTACGGGCGTCACCATGCCCACCCACCCCTTACCCCACCCACCCACGGCTTCGCTCCCTGGCTCCCATTAGGCGGGGGCCAGCCAGCATGGCAACCACCCCACCCAACAGCAGAGGCTTGCCCTCACACCACGCCCCAGGATACACATGGACCACCTCCACAGCCCCAGCTAGATCCCCCAGATCCACCTAGATCCACCCAGGCCCCGTTACCTCCTGGTCGTTTGCGGCGGCCATGTCGTCCATGGACTTGGCCATGCGCGCCATCCAGGGGGTGATGGGCTTCCCCGCGCGCCGCATGTCCTCCAGCATCTTGGTGCCAGGGCCCACCTTGGCGGGGGCCGGGCCATCAGGGCCCGCGCCGCCGCCGCCGCCGCTCCCCCGCTGCCTGCGGTCCAGCCAACGCACGGGGCAGCAGGGAGCACTCAACTCAAATCATGCGATCACTTGAATAACTGTAGTACCGAGCACCAGCTGCGCTAGTCCTGCCGCGCGCAGCAGCCCTTGCCAGCACAAGGCGGTGTCCACACGGGGCTCCCCCAACAGCTGGGCCCGCACAATCACACCTGCCGTTGTCAAAGTGCCACCTCGGGGAGCATGCAAATGCAGTCTAGTCTAGTCTAGTCTAGTCTCACCATGCTTGGTGACCGTCCTGCTGCTGCTGTTGCTGCTGGTGCGGTCGTTGAGCTAGTGGCCCAGGCCCCAACCCCGCGGCAGGCGGCAGCGCTGCTGCTGCTGCGGGCGCTGTGCTGCTGCTGCGCCCACCCGACCCGGGCCTGCTGCCCTTGCTGCTCTTGCCGCTGCTGCCGGCACCCGTCGCGCCCGGCCTGGCCTTGGGCTTCTCGGGGGGAGCCAGCAAAGCCACGCCCACATGGGCCCCTGCACAAGCACCACCCAGCCGCATGCCACTCGAGACATCGTTCCAAGGGCACGTAAAAGGTTCCCCCCAGCCGTGCAGTCGACCGCGATGCCTCCACTGCAGGGCTGCTCTACAGACCCTGGCAGGGCAAGTGCCTGGCAGGGCATCTGTACCCCTGCCATTTACGGCAGCACATGGCGAGCCAGCAAGGCCGTCTGCCCCCACAAAAACCGGGCTCAGGCGCCAAGTCAGCAGCTGCGGCATGCCTTCCCCGTGCGAGGCGCGTCCCTAGTGTTAAGGCCAACACCTCAGCACTCCTCCAGCAGTGCGGCAGTCACAGAGGGTCAACTGCTGCCCCTCCCCTGGACCGGGCCTTGCCTTTGAGGGCTCCTAAATCCTAAACCTTAGATACGGACCCTAAAACCTGAATAACTGGTCACAGGCAGTCAGCTGCGGCCCTGTCCTTGCCTTTGAGGGCTCCCACGTCGTTGGTGCCGTCGCCGCACATGAGCACCGTCAGCCCCGCAGCACGCAGCGTCTTCACAACCACCTCCTTCTGCTCCGGGTTGACGCGGGCAAACACCTGCGTGCGCGCGGAGAGCGGGCAGCAAGAGTATGGAGCAGAAAACTTGAAGGTGTGATAATGTCAGCAACACGCTTGCTAGCTATTGGGAATGGGGCGGCTCCTACAGTGTACTGCACCCAGGACTCGCCGTGACCACAGCCAGATAGAGTGCTCCTACACTGTGGTCACTGCCATTCGTGGTGCATGCAGCACCTGTGCATGTGCCGCACAGCGCACCCATGCAAGCTTTTCACAGCGACGCTTCCCCCCTGTGCTCCCGCGCCGCCACCGCACGACCCCGCACACACCCAGGCCAGCCCCACCCCTTGTACCGCAGTCACCCAGCCCCCGTACCGCACACCGTACCACACACTGTACCGCGCACCTGCGTCAGCGGGATGTACGTCGGTGCCGCCCCCATGTCCTGCAGCGCCGCCAGCGCGTCGCCCGTCACACACAGGTCATACGCTTCCGCCAGGGCCCACGCGTCTGCTGGGCTGCTGCTGAAGGGCTCGCTGGTTTGCTCATCAGGGCTCAGCCAGGCCAGGGAGCTGCCGTTACTGGCAGTGGCCGACCTGCAGGACAAGCAGCGGTACAGTGGCGCGGCAGCAGCGGGACGGGTCTGGGTCGCCAGTGCTGGCGGGGTTGCAGCCATCGAGGGCTGGGCCACGGTGAATGACTCCCGTGCCGCTGCTGGTGGTGGCTGGCATGCAGTGTGGGCAGCCCACGCCGGTTGCAGCTGAGGCAAAGGTAGTAATGGCGCTGGCAGTGGCTGACTCATCCGTCCTATGCAGAGGTGCTAGCTGGGCGCAGCACGCATGGTCCGGGAAGATGCAGGTGCCTCCCCTCCATTCCTTGGGCAGGCTACCACCACGCACAGGGTACTATATGAGCTTGGTCCCCCCCTTCCAGTTCTGCTTGCATATTGACGCAGCTGGAACATGCCACACTGCTGTCTGACCCCTAGGGGCCCCTTCCTGTCACGTGCATTTCACCTTAGATGACCTTACCGCGCCGGCAATATTTCACCATCACAGCCACGCACAGAGTCTCCCTCCCCTCCCTCACACCCCTCATACCCCACCCCCCATTTATCGCACACGCACTCTCAACACAAATGAGGGCAGCAATCACACACCTTGTGAGCACCAGCACAGCGCGGGTGACGATGTGCACCTGGCGCGCAGCATAGCAGGCAGTCAGCGGCGCATCCCCAGTAATCATGACTAACTGGTGCTGCGAGGCGCGCAGCATGAGCAGCGCGGGCGCGCTCTCCGGCTTGAGCGGGCTTCGGAACACGGCAAAGCCTGCAGGCAGCAGCCAGGCACACGCTGGCATGCTGTGTTTGGCAGGTGCCTGAGAGTGATCTGATACCAAGAAAGCCGCTTCCCACTAACGAGCTCGAATAGCAGTCAGTGCAGTCAGGTGCCATGGCGGCGTCCCCCTTCTTTGCCATTACCAAATCTCTCGTTCCTTTCAAACCATACCCGCCACCCTACTTTCCCCACACCAGCACCCAGGTCACGCCTAGCTTGACCCCGAGCCAAGTTGCAGCATTAAAGGCAACACCTCTTCCCATACACTCGTTGCCACACTGCGGCACCCCCTCCATAACCACACCCGCCCCACCCCATTAGCACCTCAGGCGTCGTGCTCGGGCTGGGTCCAAGGGCATGTGCCGCAGCACTCACGGATGGACCCCCCCCCCCCGACCACACACACACACACACATATTTTCTCTACACACGACAACAATAAACCCTATGCCCCCATAGCGACCCACCCACCAGCAAACATGAGGCCGTGCTCGGCCTGGTCCCGCGGCATGTGCCGCAGCACCGAGGGCGTGACCTCCCCCTCCACCCGCTTGTAGGCCAGGGCTAGCACCCGGGCACCCTCCGCGGCGTAGCGCTGCGCAGCACAGCATGCATGTCAGGCCTCTCTCTAGTAGTACCTTGGATTTGGCAGCTATGCCTGTGCGCACTCTACCACGACCTTACCCCTGCCACCCCCCAGTCCCTCAACAGCCATGACCAAGGCAGGCACTGCTGCACGAGAGGACACAGAGTCTGCACCAGTTCTGCATTTGTTGCAGGCGAAGCAAGCCGTGGGGGCATTCAACGCACCTTGTAGCAGCGCTCGTAGTGGCTGGGCACGGTGGCCAGCAGGCCTTGGACCACCTCGGGAGCGCCCTTAGTCAACACCCACCAACTGCGGGGGAGGTGGTGATGTGTGTGTGTGGTGGGGGGGG
>BBXU01000924.1:0-35957 GCA_001598975.1 Parachlorella kessleri | reverse complement strand
CCCCACTCCCTGCGTACCCTCCGACTCACCAGTACTCATCCAGCGCCCAGAGGCCCACGCAGAACACCTGGAAGACGAAGAAGGGCGCCAGCATCTGCTCGCGCAGCAGCTCCAGGAAAGCGGGAACAGGCACCTCAAACCGGTTGGGCCCCCACCGCTCCAGGGCCGCACCCACCTTGGCCTCGCTGCCATACCCGCTGCTGCCGCGGTATGTGGCAAAGCTCTCCTGCCGGAGGGGGGGGGGGGGGGGGGGGGGGGGGTCGGGCTGTAACAAGTTTGGTGAAGGTGTCCACCTGCCCTGGCATTGTGCCTGTGCTGGTGGGAGTGGCCTCCACACACCCAACCAATTGCAGGCGCACTCCCGGTGTCCAAACCCTCAAGGATGCACACCGTGCTGCCCAAGATCTTAAAACTCCTCATCAATCCTGTGCGGCCCCCCTGGGACCATTACGGCACTTCTGGCAGGCGCCCTCATGGCAGCCATGCAGCAAGCGGAGTCAGGCCACCACATGCTTACCAGCACGCCGAGCCAAACGCTGCGAAAGGGCGCCCACCTTGGATTTTTTTGCTGCCAGCACGATTGCATCTATGGCACACGCTCTGTCTGTTGCTGTGGGAAGCGAATTGTTTGATTGCCCACCTTGGTGTAGTACTTGAGCTTCTGGAAGGTGCCCTCCTCGCTGCTGTACAGGAAGCGCAGCTTGCGGAACTCAAACCCCAGCTGCACGCCCCCCTCCTGCAGGGTGAGGGAGACGGACCACACCAATAGCAGGCACTCACGGCCTGCAGTAGCAGTCAACCTTTGGCGGCGCCAGGACGCGACACCAACTCATCAAATCCTACTAGCAGATACCTCAGAGCAGTCCCCTTGTGCTCCTCCGTGGCTCCAGCGCACGTCCCAACCAAACCAACAGCAGCCCCAGCCGACCAGCGGGCTCACCACTTGCTTGACCTTCAGGGGCACCACATCCTTAGTGCCGCTGAACGCATGGGGCACCACCCGCACGTGGGTGGCGTCCTCCAGGCGCCGCGCCGCCTTGAACCGCACAGCGCAGCGCACCCGCACGCTCCAGTAGGTGAACAGCTCCAGGAGTATCTGCACAGGAGAGAGGTGGGCAGCGGGGAATGCAGGCAGCTGTCTGTCTGGAGGCAAGGTGGGCGGCTGTGGCTTGACATGGCCCCGGCTAGGGGTGCTGCGACAGGGTGCTCAGTGTGGTGCAGCTTAACCTTGCAAAGGCTGCTGTGAGGCAACTCTTGTTTGTCTCCCTGCCGCAGGGCTGGCTTGTATAGAGGGAAACTCGCAAGCAGGCCTGCTTGAGCTTTGCTGCAGTTGTGAGATGCTGTGAAACTGGTGTGCCGGCTCTGGCCCCCATCCCTCGCTGCAGCGGCCGAGGCACTCACGTGGCTCACAACAAGGCCGTAGGTGCCGAGTTTGATTGCGGTCCCGTAGGTCTGCCACTGCCCTGTGACAACCGTTCTGAGCGCTGCCACGATCCACAGGGTGTATATCAGAACAAACGGGCCGGCATCCAGCTGATGCCACCTGCACCAGGCGTGGTCGTGCGGTCGTCAGGGTGGTACTGAAGGATCATGCAGGCCGGCAAAAGTGGGTGAGCGCCGCACCGTTCCAGCAGCGTGTAGAGCTTTATAGAGTCGATCTCCTTGGCCTTGACCAAGGACCCCATTGTGGACAATGGAGGCATGTATGTGCCTCTGATATGAAAACCACTATCTTTTGCCCTCAGGACGCTATACAACCTAGCAGGCAAACTGATGGCTACACCCAGCCCTAGCCAGCCAGTGACGTGCCCAGCATCACGGCTGCAGCAAATTGCAGACTCGTTGCTGGACAAGCAAGCATGCCTGGCTGCAAGACTTTGCAGACATGGATTCCAGTGGAATCTGGATTCCATTCTGATCAATATGGGCTTGAACTTGCCATCAATGCCAGCCGACATGTCGCGACAGCCACCACTTGGCTCTGAACTCCATGGGTGCTGGGCAGCCTGCCGGGCTGGGTTTGAGTATCTGTGCGAAATGGAGGATATATGGAGCATGATGTGCCACTGTGTAACAAGTGATATGCTCAACAACAAAGGAAGATCAAACCGCAATACTTGGCTGGAGGGGGACACACATAGTATGCACGTGAGATATCTACTTGTGATATCTACGTTGGTCAACCGCTATGTCCAACCTGGTGAGGCATCTCAAGTGGCACCAGTGCAAACCGTCTCACCGCGTGTAGATAACAATCAAACTGTGGCTTGTATCCTTCTGGGGACGCAGTCATACACCCACTGTACTTTAAGAGCATTGCAACAATCTGGCCATAACAGAACAGTATGGCCATGCAAGTACCCTTGCTACTGAAGGCCAGCAATGCTTCCCCAAACTGGACAATGTGTATTATATGCTAGTGACACTCGGGTTGGTTATGCAACCTCAGACTGGGGTGCCCTTATCGTTCCCTACCATCACCTTATTCTTCTACTGCTTCGCCTGCAGCGATGCCTCCAGCCACAGAGTGCACTTGGCCTTGTCCAACTCCGCTGCGTTCTCCTGTCACACCGCCACTTGCTGCGCCACCCTCCTGCCGCTGTGGAGCGGGTTAGCACTTCATTCAGCTGCCCACAGCTTTGGTATCGCCCCTTTATGACTGGGTCCTAGGTTCCTCACTGTCCGACACTGCTGCATCTTCCAAGAGTGCCAGGCCAAGCTGCAGCAACGCATGAGCGTCGAGGTCAGGGTCATCTTTCTCGTCCTCTGCAGAGAAGATGATGTTAATGTTAAAGACCGTGGCTGGCAGGGGCAGGAGAACATGTGCCACTCGCTTGTGTTTGGGCTGATTGACAGTACCCTGTGTGCTTACCGTGAGCAACTCCTGCCTGGTGCTGCTCCTCATCTTGCCACTCTCGCCACCTCCAAAGCAAGAAGCACGAGAAGGCGGCAGTGGCTAGTAAAGCACAGCCGCTTGCGACTTGTAAGGGTCGAGGCCACCCCATAGCAGGTCACTGGGTTGGCAAGTGAGGGGCAAGTGCGAGACAAGGTTGGGTTTCAATTGGGGATATGCCTGGGAAACTCTCACAGCTCTGTAGAGGAGCTTGTTATGGAGAGGTTTCCACTTTTGGGGTGTCCAAGGCATAATCCAAGACTGGCCACTCTGCCTTCCTCCAGAGCGCGCAGCCGATGGCCTGAAGGCGCCACATCACGTGTACTAGGGTTTCCTGTGTCGGCTGGCTTGATCTTCCTCGAAGTTCTCCAATGCAGGATTAGGCTCCTTAAAGTGGATCTGACAGTATCTTCCGTGCGATCACCACTAAGGCAGGCAGGAAGGTCATGGTGCCCCAACTCGTGCTTGGCCCAAGGCCGTGTCTTGCCCAAGGACCAACTCCTGGGCCCACCAGGTCCAAGGGTTTGAGGGTGGTGGCCGAAGTAAGTGTCAGTGTCAGACTTACCAGCCTGCTGTTCAGCGCTGGATCAACGAAGGCACGCTTCCTCAGCCCTGACTTCCTTGCATGCAGGCATACACCATTACACTGCACTTCCCGAACGGGGTGACGAAGAAGATGGTGTGCAGGAGGAGCCAGAGCATATCAGACGCTGCCCAGGCTGTGGGCATCGAGATCCCTGTCCTGTGCAAGGGCCGGGGTGCGGCATGTGAGTAGTGGTAGTTACTCACACTGCTAAACACTCACACTGACTCTGCAGGCGTGGCTTATCTCTGGGCGTTCTATGCACGTAGGCCCCTGTCCCAACGGCTGTGGCAACCTCCTTGCTGGAGACCTGGTGGAGGCAGCTGAAGGCCAGCAAGGCGAAGCCCAGGTCAGTTGCAACACGTTGTGCTCATGGTGCCAAACAGGGGGCTGCAGCATCACCACGAGAGGATCACCATGAGAGAGTTTGACTCGCCTGCTCAACCCTCTTGCAACCAGAGCGCTGTGCTGCAATGACAAGATTACAAACACACCTTCTTTATGTCCGCAGGCTGGTAAGACGAGCCCTGCTGCTCTGTGCACGGCCATGCCCCGCAGCAACTGCACTATTGAGCCCATTCTTGTCAAATCTTAGGATGCGTGCCAGCTGGGGCCATGGCCTGCCAACGTGGCTGGTGAGATCCAGTCCCAAATGATGCACTGTATTCTACAGCCATGCCTTGCCTCCAAAGTGAACTGCTATCTTCAAGTCTAACTCAAGTATTGGATGTTATGAACGTTGAGGTGCTAGACGTTACAGTACTCCCAGCCCGTTGAAAATCAGCACTGCCATTGGTCGTCATGTCTCTGAATCCCATGCCTGTCCATGTTTTTTGGGAACCCCTATACTGTCTATATATGCTTGACAGACGCATGCCAAGCGACTTCACCGCTGCCTGTTTGCCATGTTGTGCCCCTTCCAGTACTTGATAATACATATGCTTGAATTTGCTTTGCTTGCGCAAGGTGTACTTTCTTGCCTGTGCTGCAGCCCATAATGCTACGCACAACTGCCTGCTTAAAAGCACACACGATGTGTATGTTTAGTCCAGCATTGATTGCATTTAAGTGATGAACTTCCCTCCCACAGGCTACTGGGCACCTGCCGACACATGCCCATCTCGAGATTGAACACCTTGTCATCACCCAGAAAATCCTGGCAAGCTTTGCAGTCAAAATCACACTAGTTATGCCATCACCGATTTCGATTTCTGCTGAATTCAGAGGAAACACGATCCGTCAGTATAGTTCACCCCCTACCTCTGCTCAGTTCGCATTGCCTGCCACCATTATAAACAAAATGAAAGATACTTTCACCACAAAAGAATTGTCATGAAATAAATACTCATATAGGCAAAGACTCAGGCTCATTCTGCTTTCAGCCCTGTCAGCTCAGTATCCCAGTACCTCATCCCTGCTCGCATTATCTGCCACCTCAATAAATACTCATATAGCAAGTCAGATAATGGCTGCTTGGATCACTTGTCTCATTGCATTGGTTGACTACCAGCATGCATTCTCGCCTGTGCCTCAGACCCCCCCCCCCCCCCCCTCTCGCTCCTTGTCCTTCACTATCACAGCAGACTGCCACTCCACTGCCACTAAATGTCCATGGCAAAGTCTCCAGCCTGGTTCTCTACAGAACCAACGCGTGCGACTTAGCCATAACGCTGAGCAACGTACTGCTGAAAATTAAAAGTGAGTGAATGGGACGGGGGTTCAAATGTGTACAGGGCTTGCACCTCAGTACAGGTACGCATTTCTATCACCGCGGCTTGTCAGTGAGCGCAGTTCGGTCCTCCCGCTCCCGCTGCACCGCCGCCATGAGTGCCTGGACAAACTGCAGGGCTGAGCAGCGGCCACCTCCTGGCAGGTCACTGTGGGCGTGTGCCAGGAAGGGCAGTTTGCGCAGGGTGCGGCCACTGAGACCATCAGCTGCCACACACACCTCCAGCAAGCACCTGGATAGCAGGATGGAGCACAGAGGGACGGCCATTGCAACATTGTATAATGATATATCAAGCCCAGGTGATAGTTGAGCTTTATTAGAGGCTTGGGCGATGCACAATGTGCACACTGTAGGTTTGAGGCAGGTCCAGCCTAGAACTGTCAGTCCATGTGATGCCAAGCAGCCAGCAGAGGTTGGCAAGCAATCGGAGTGAGCTTACCTACTTAGGTGCTGCAGTGGTGGCTGCTGCACTGCACTGCCACCATTCTCACTGACATCCATGCGGCAGGCGCCTCCCAACTCTCTGTCCGGTTCTTCTTGTTGTTGCTGTTGGCATGCTGTATCTGCTGCGCCTGGCACAGGCAGCGGACTGCCCGCTGCCATGGCTGCTGCTGAGGCATTGGCATAGTGTGCTGCTTCTCTATAGGTCAAGATGCTCAGGTTGGCATCCGTGATGATGCCCGCACGGGCCAGCTCGTTGATGCAGGTCCTGAGGATCTCATATCTGAAACACATACCAGGTCACACCAACTTATAGAACTGTCTTTCTCTGCTAGGTCGCAGCACTATGCACTCAACAGCTGTGCCTTGAAGCACAATGCTGCTTCCAGGCCAAGAAAAGTCGAACTCGCATGAGGTTGAGCCTGCCCTGCTGCCGCACCCACCTGGCATGTAGGGAAGGCGGCCCAATGTAGGCCTTGATGTCTGCCCTGTCCACAAAGGCCAGGTCAATAGCCTCTGCAGCACCAGCACCCAACAGGGTTTGAGACATGCAGTGGTGAAGCGTCTCCCATTTGTAGACAGGGTCGCTGTTCCATAAGACCTCCGCAAGACTAAAACATACAAGCCTTGCTCATGTTACCCTGCCCCTGGGTGCAACAGCATCTCAAAGCAAAGTATCTTGTTCTCCTGTCAAAGCACCTTGCGGTCACAAGAAATGCCTCCAGATGCCAGCACCTGCCCATCACTGACCTGTGATATTGCTGGTTGTCAAAACCATGACGTTGGGATAGTTTTTAAGCTGGTCAAGCTGAGTCAATAAGGCATTTACAGCACGGATAGCATCTGCTGGCTCAGAGCCACTGACTGCTGCTTTCCTGCGCAACAGAGGGCCGGATGTGAAAGCCAGATACGGGCTGGACAATATAGCTGATGGCCTATACTCATGAAATATGCGGGTGGTCTGCCACATGCAGAGCAGCTGCAACCGTTGGAGAAGCGCATGCCCCCACCAAGGGTGCCCATTGCAAGGCAGGTGCAAGCCCCCACCTTGCCGCTGTCAAGCTCTCAACCTCATCAATCAGCACAAACACCAGGTTGTCCTCTTCCTCCACAGCCTCCTGGATCTTCGCAAACAGCCGCGCCACCAGCTTGCCCGACTCACTGCAGCCAGCCAAGTTGTGAGCAGGGTCCTCGACATGTACTTGGCAAGTGCTGTGCAGCTCGCTCAATAAGCATGCCTGCAGGCAGCGAAGGTGTCAAATGGTCAGATTTTGGGAGGCTGCGCACCTGAACCATTTGGAGAAGAGGCTGTGAGCATTTACCTCAATGAGCACGCCCGCCATGTACCTGCAGCACGACACCACAGAGGACGCTTTTGCGGTTGCTGACGACTGGCACTGTGTACGAGCACCAAGGAATTAGTGCATGTATTTGTTGATGCAACCTTGCCACTCAGGCGACATAAAGCGACCTCCAACAGCTGCCCTCAGAGCCGCAGCCTGGGTTCCACGTTAAGTACAGTCCATTCTGGCCAGGTCGCCTCACTTGTGGCTCAGCCTGATGGTCAGCTTCTGAGCCAGTGCCTTGCACAGGCTGGTCTTGCCAGTCCCAGGCGGCCCATGCAGCAGCACCACCCGGTTCCAGCTGATCAACTGGGAGCTCACATGCGCATTCGCAAACAGCAGGGCCGAACTGGCAAACCGCAGTAGGCGCTGCTTGATCTCTGTATCATAGTAGAGGGCCTCCCAGCTGCCCACAAACTCCTGCAGAGCAGCAAAAGTCGCTGGGTGATGATTGAAGGGTGCTATTGTTATCATCTGCTCCAATAGGATTGCTTCCATACACTGTGGTGGGTGATCAATTGACAGGCTGCAGCCAGGCTGAGGCTTCAGGGCTGGACTGCAACTGTAGTCCGTCAAGAGCCAGTGAAGATCTTGTACACCTTCTTGCCACAACCTGAGATGGTTTATCAAGGCTGTTAGCCCTCAACTCCGCTTCACCTGCGCCGGCAGGACCCATTCCCTGTACGAGGGTGTATTGTCCTCGCCTTCATCGTCATCCACTGCGCCTTCCGTGTCCAGCAAGTAGACGTGGACCTGCAGGACAGACGAGCTTCCTGTAGGCAAATATGTTGAGGTCAAATCCTACACATGGTGATTGTGAGCTGGCGAGGCTGCAGCATACCTCTATCATATTTAAAAGAAGTGGGTGGCAAGGTTAGCAGTCGTACCGTGCCAGCAGCAAATGCCAGATGCACAGCTGCACCTGCGACTCACATCCCAGGCAACGTCCCAAGCCAGCAGCTGCGTCCCAGGACGGTGCGGGCCCGCTAGGTCGACAAAACTGATTGACTCCACAGCAGCATCCAGGACTGGGTACTCGCCTGGTGGTGGCTGCGAGAGTGCAGGAGCTAAAGTAGCTGGAACGGTTCACTGGGTGGCTAGTTGACACTCAAGCTGGCAAGTGTGCCAAGGTTGTTGCCTCAAGCTGCACAAACATCTCTCACCTTCACCGGCCCTTCAACGTAGCGCACTGTGGATAGCGAGCTCAACCAAGCCTGGGCAGCTTCTTTGATTACCGCCAGCTGGACGCCGCACTCTTGCCTCGCACAAACTTCAACATCTATTCTGGTTTTTGGGCCCTCGCTAAGCATGGTCATAATTATGACTCGGCGGGTTGGGCTGCGTAGCCTGGCAGGAGACGCTCTGGGTTCTGTTCGCACTCCCAGAAGCTGTTCTGATTGTCCTTTGGACCCGACCCTGCTGCCCCCTGCTTCGCTTAGCTCCCGCCGATGACGAGGCAAGCCTTGTGAGGAACCTCCTGCTTAGAAAGCACTCGACGCAACCTAGTTTACAACTTCCTTTTAGGGCGACGTCCTCCAAGCCACTACTTCAAATCTTTTCCGAATACAGTGCCGATCACGGCAACCACCGTCGCCAGCAAGGCCTTTCTGTTGCAAGCCAGCCATGTCCACCATGACAACGCTCGTAAAAAGCCCAAGGAGCTCCATGAAAGTGCCGGCCTGTCCAACCAACCTGAATACCAACTGGTTGAATAACCGGGGCGTCTGGGTCTTTTACGTGGGCCTCATCCTGGTCTCCTGGCTCATCATCTCCGGCTGGACGGACCCCGGACTGGCCTGGACGTGGGTGCACGTCATCCATGGGCTCATCTCCTACTACCTGCTGCACTGGACCAAGGGCTCGCCCATCCAATCCGATCAGGGAAAGTGGGACAGGCAAGTATAAAAGTTCAGGGCCTAGGATGGTGTTTTGGGAGGGCGAGGGTGCCACCATTGGCTCGCTGAGTTCACAACGCGGTGGCGGTTGTTGCTGCCCAAGGGTCTGTCATGCACCCTCAGCAATACTTGTTGCTACTGTTGCCTACCAGTGTTCGAGTGGGCACTTGCGCGTGCCAGTGTCCACCGTTATAGTCAGCCCTCGGGGGACTCAGGGCTTGGGGCTTTCTGTTGCTGCAGCATGACCTTCTGGGAGCAGATAGACGACGGCGTGCAGTTCACAGCAACTCGAAAGTTCTTCACAGTGATCCCAGTGGTGCTCTTCCTCCTTGCTTCCCACGGTAAGTGGCGCACCTCCATGGTTTTTGACAAACTTGTTGTGGGGCTTGAGATGATCCTTCGGACGGTGCTGTGCCATTCTGTCTTGTTTCCTTGTGTCTGTTGCGTCATCCTGGTATCGAAGCAAGCCAGATGCAGGGTTTGTGGCCACACCCGCTTGCTCAAGAGCCTCTGATAGCGTAGCTGCACAGTAGCTCCATGCCCGGAGCCTTGACTGCGGCCCTTGTTGCTTGGGTGCAGGCACGGATTACCGGCGTCAGCCGCTGGGGCTGAACCTAGCTGTGGTTGTGGTGCTGCTGGTGGCCAAGTTCTCCAGCATGCATAGGGTCCGCATATTTGGCATCAACAAGGACTGATGCCCAGCAGATGACAGGTGCTTTCATCTTGGGGAGTAGTAGGATGACCGCGGGCAGGATGATGAGGACAGATGGCTAGCGGGCGGACGTCGTTAGCTGTAGGGTAGTATGTGACATGTAGTGGCAGAGAGCAGGCCAGGGAGAGGATTTGCAATTTGGAGGGGAAGCTCCAGCACGGCCATGACATGTGCAGAGGCTTCACGGCCTGCCTGAAACGAGGGACACACGTAGGTGCTCAGTCCGAGGCTACAAGGCGGAATGAGCTGAACCAATGGCCCCATGAGAAAACATGAGTCAGACTTGCGATACGGGCTGGGGAGCTGGCCATACTAGTTCTTTGTTCCCATTGCGGTCTGCCCGCAGTGTATGCATACCTTTTGTGATACAGGTCTGAGGTTTGTTCTTTTTTGTTTGCTTACCAGTCGTGTTGTGCGTGGCTTAATTGAGCCGCTCAGTAAGCATCGTTATGTGTCCCATTTCTGCATTCAGCGTGTTTAGAACCCACTCACCACCTCTGCTTCCTTCGCCCAGCACTTGCGGAGTTGTTCATGAAGTGTTGTTGAGGATGGCCTCCAGGCCTGCTACCCAGGGTATGCGCAAAGAGCCGTACAGTTTGGCAGAAGAGAAAAAGCGTGTTTAGTGAAAAGAGCCTGGTGCCAGCTTATTTGAGGGATGAACGATGTGGCATGAGCCGGACATGTGCTGCTAGGAGCGTCTCTGTGCCCCCAGCTCATGCACATGGCATAAGTCAGATCCACTGGCTCGAGAGACTGATACAAGACCTCAGCGCCTCACTGGTCATCCAGCACTATCAGTCTACAGCTCCGCCCTCCTCTGATGCCCCTACCAGCCACCACAGATGAAGGCTACTGGACACCGAGAACCTTCAAGTTGTACACCTGCAGGCAGCTGCCTACTGCACGGCGATGGCAAATGGGTAGGGGCTGCTGTGCTATTGTCCCTCAGGCCTGATCCACCTGCTAGTCCGTGGCCCTGGCGAGAGGAGCCCCAGACGGCATCCAGCTCTGTCAGTATGTTCACCCGTGCCTCCCCTCTGCTCGCACTGCCTGCCACCAGGTCACAAGAACCACTCAGGCATGGGGGCAAGCCTGAGATACCATGCATCCAGCCCTGTCAGATTTACAGCTGCCTGCTTATACCTTCCACCATCATCGCATATACGAGTGTAGACACTAGCACACATGGACCACAAAAGACAAAAATGATTTACAGGATGTGCATGGCGCGGCGCCTGGCTTGTTCGTAGAAGTTTCTACAGAAGCCACCGCCTTGCGCTAACCATGCAACCAGTGTCAGTCCGGTCCGCCCGCCGCCAAGTAAGTTGACACTTCCAGCTGCACGCTAGAAGAAGGCAATGCAGCCCCGCCAAAGAGGCCGGCCAATTACAATACCACCCAAGTCACGTCCCATGATCGTACCAATGACGCTGCGCTTGAAGGGCCCTGAAAAGCACAGTCACACACCAGCCAGCTTGGTTGTCGGTTGGTGCCACCTGGGGCAAGCCTCGCTGATCCGCTCGCACTTTCCTTTACCGCACCGCCGCACCGTTTGCTTGGGCACCCAGTGGCCCACTGCCGAACCCAGACTAGCTCCACTGGCTGGACCTCAGGACCCTTGCTGCCTTCACTACCACCCACAACCACCGCCTCCACCCAGACCCCAAACCCCATACCACACGGCGGGTTTCGCAGTTCTTAGTCAGTGAGCAGCGCTTTTGGAAGTGGTCCAGGCCTATCAGCTGTAAGTACAGAGCTCTAGCTGCAGAGCCCCGCCCGGCAGACTGTGGTGGAGCCTAGTCAACCTTGGCTCATGAAGGCCCGAAACCGCAACGCCTAATCTGGGACCGCAGCCGCCTGCTGACTCATATAGGCGCAGGGTGACTCGGATTGGTCAGCTGAACCCAGGAGTTGGTAGGCTCGATGGCGAGCTACGCCTCCGCATTTGCAAGACGTGTTGTTGCTGCACCTGCGCAGAAGAGTCACAATCGGTCATCACTTCAGCTTCACAAGTTGCCTGCCAAGGAAGGCAACTTGTGCCATTGTTATGCGTCGTATCACAGTCATAGAGCCATCACAGTGAGATGCTCGCGTCCGAGCTCAGAGCGGCAGGCCACGGGATGCAAGGCCAAGTGAGGACTGCACCAAGCCCCATTGACAACTAAGCCAGCCAAAAGGTTGCTCGAGTCACGGACCCGGGGACACACTGCTAGCAGCACATGCAGCGAGAACAGCTCCTTCTACGGCCCCGTTGCCGCTCTGCACATTCTCACACAGATGCAGCACACCCTCGCCACTGCACAGCACCTGCGCTGGGTCCAGGTCGTCTGGCCACACGTCTTCACCCTCCGAGGGGTGGCGTGGGGAGGAGGGGGGCGAGGCCTTGGGAGAGTAGGGCCCCGCTCCTGCATTGGCAACTTCCATTACAGCGGTCAGACGTTGGCGGAGCAGCTCCCCTGTGTCTTACACACACATGCGCAGCACACCACCCCCTTTCTCCATCTCCTTGCAGGCACCGCCGCCCCGCCAGCCAGCCCCACCTTGGTTGTCCCCAGCGTGCACATGCTTGGGGTTGAGCCGTATGCGCCCATTCTTCACCCGATCCCCGCACTCGTGCTTGCAGGCATACTCATCGCTGGCCAGGCTGCCCTCGGTGTCCAGCCGCACATAGCTGCAAGGCGCCAGGGCACAGGGAAGCCTCCAGGCTTGGTTGGTGCCCGTTCAGCACGGTTCTACCGAGACAAGGGCGCTGTGCACCGGTTCTGTGCAAACCTGGGCCGGCAGTGGGACTGGAGCGCGGGAGCGGCTGTAATTCTCATAGGGACCCACCGGGGCAAGCTGCTAGCGTCCTGGGGTTTGGCAGCAGATCAGCAGATGGTGCATCCAGAAGCCGCCACGGCAGCAGGGTCGAAACCAGGACCCTAGGGGACTGACTAACTCACATGCCATCCGACCGCTCTTCCACTTGGTGCGTCCGTTGCCGCCGCCCGACACTGCACCTGGCCATTAATACAGTAAGTAAGCATGGCAAGACCGGCAGTGGCAGTTTATATAAACCAGAGTTTAGGCTGAAGGCTGGGTGGCCTCCACCAGCGGCAGACCAGAATGCCTGCAGCAGAGGGACTGAAGGAGGCTTGACGTACCCATACCAATTCACAGAAGGTCAGTCATCCGCATGCAGGCTGCCGCCCCTGAGCCGCCTCAATGCCTAGGTGATGCCAGACACAAGAGCAGCAGCAGCAGCACAGGCCCCTATCAGAAGCGCAACCAGCACCAGAACAGACCAGCATCCCTGCGACAATGCAGCCCCTCTGTGACCTCCACCGCAACCACGCCAGCCCTTGCATCCAGCCCAAGCTGTTTTCCAAGTGAACTTCCCAGAAATTACACGGACCGTCAACACAACCACCGACAGCAGCGTGGCCAATGTGAAAAACATTCGACTCAGCGCTGCTGTAAGGAGTCTCCTCAACACCACAACCGCTGCTTACGTACCACTTCACCACCTCAGGTCTTTAGTGTCCATGCCCAGCTACGAACCTTTTCCAGGGGCCTGGTTGCAACTTGCCGCTGTCATCTGGTTGTGTGCCTTGGTACCACTTCTCCCCGTCGTGGAGGGAAATGTGATAATAGTGCCAAGGACAGACTATGCAGGGTGTGGAGTTCAGCTCCTCGATCTCTCCAAGGGCAAGTGGCCCGCCTGCACCCGGAAACGGCAAGGGAAAAGCTTCAAAGACAACAGGGTACCCCTGGGGACAGTCCACACAGCCGACAAAGCAAACTGTTTGAAAGGTTGAGTGGAGCGCGAGTGCACCCTGTGTTGCAGCACGCTTTTGAGGTTGCCCAAGCTGTGCATACACTGCTGTCACGTGGGACAGTTCACCCGCCTGCATGGAAGCAAATACTGTCTATGCAGAAGAGCCGGTCTTGGTGGCTGATTATGGAGATGTAGCGGCCTTCAATTTGTAGGTGAAGCCGACCGTCGTTGAGCTCAAGTGCGCCTCTGTCAGCGACATGAACCCACGACTGCCTCGAATTTTCTTCCATCGAGATTAAAATTAGAATCTCACCCCAACATTTTCCCAGAAGCTAGTGATCAGGGTGCTCACATGTCCAGTTCAATAATACAACCGTCAAATTGAGGCACGGCGACAGTCCATAGGAGGCAGGGGTCCCCTAGCATGGGAACCCCTGTTGCTGAGCTGGCCAGGCACGGAAAGCAGGGAGGTTCAGGGCGGGAAGCTTATCCGTGCCAAAGGATAACAGTTTGAGCAAGCTGTGCACCGCTGCTGCCCGCCAGTCCTGTTCTTGCCCCCACCCTGGCATCATGAGCAGCTGCACTGCCTTCGCCGCTACTACCGCCCCTACCACCAGGGGAGCACCCCAGCGGGTGGTGCGCTGTGCAGCTGCCATGCCCTTCACCGGCACCCCTGTGGCCCCTCGTCTGAATGCGGTACTAGCGAGGGCAACCCGGGGCAAGCTGCAGGCCCGCGGCGTGGCCATGAAGGTCTTTGCCGTCAAGGACGGTGCTGTCCTTGATCGCCCCCTGCGCGTGGCAGTGATTGGCGGTGGGCCCTCGGGCGCCTGCGCCGCTGAGACTCTGGCCAAGGGTGGCTGCGAGGTTTTCCTGCTGGAGCGGAAGATGGACAACTGCAAGGTGGGCGTGTGCCAACAGGCCAGGGAAAAGGAAGGGAAAAGGAAGAAAATCTACTGGAAGCTTGCCGTGAAGCGCTGTCCAAGGGTGTCAACGAGTTGCTTTTTCCAGGTTTTGGCAACGCTGTGTGTGCCTTGGTCGTGGTACTGCGCAAGCGCTCCCTGACACCTGCCTTCCAAGTGGTGCCGGCACTTGGTCGGCCCAGAGTGGTGAGGTCGTTGGCAGTGCTTGGCTGTGCGTGGTTGGTCAAGGCTGGTATCTGTTGGTGAGCTGAACGACCAATTGCCAAGGGTTTCCTTGTTAAGCCCTGCACTCCCCACACCTGTCATGCAGCCCTGCGGTGGCGCCATCCCCATCTGCATGGTGGAGGAGTTTGACCTTCCCATGGAGATCATCGACCGCCGGGTGACCAAGATGAAGATGATCTCCCCCTCCAACCGCGAGGTGGATGTGGGCAAGACCCTGAACGAGAAGGAGTGGATCGGCATGTGCCGCCGCGAGGTGCGTGTAGCTGACCTGGCGCTTGCAGGACAGGGTGTTTGGTGGCAGTATCAGATCAGAATCCTCCTGGCAGGCTGAGGGTCTCCTGGGGATGTGTATGCTGCAGGACAGAAGGGGGGGGGGGGGGGGGGCATGGAGCATGGGGCACAGGTTTTGTGCAGGTGGGGAGCACAGGGATGTTGAGCACAGGGTGTGACGGTGACAGTCAGCAGACGGACGCCCTGGCTGTGGCGCAGCACAGGTGGCCAGGCTGCTTGCTTGGGGGAGGAGCCTGGCAAGCTGGGCAGTGCGTGCGGCATGCCCACAGCACGGTCGCTCAGTTCGTGTTGGTTCCACGCAGTGCATCCCGTACGCTGGGTGTACAGCTAATGCAAGGCATTCCAGGACGTACGATGTGTGTGCTTCTCTTGCAGGTGTTTGATGACTTCCTGCGCAAGCGTGCCGAGGGCCTGGGCGCCAACCTGATCAACGGCCTGTTCATGCGCATGGAGCAGCAGGGGGCCGACGGACCCTTCACAGTCACGTACAACGCCTATGACGCCGCAAGTGAGCCCCAGGGGGCATTGGGAGTGCCTTGGGGAGGGGAGGCAGGCAGGCGACTTGGCTTTGGGGCGCTGTCACAAGTATGCTCCTGTATGCGAGTCCAACTGTTGGCCGGCGTGGGTCCTGCCCCGTTGGTGACGGAAGCGGCCCGTGCTTGTTACCCTGCAGGCGGCAAGGCGGGTGCCCAGTCCACCCTCGAGGTCGACCTGGTGATTGGTGCCGACGGCGCCAACTCGCGTGTGGCCAAGGAGATGGGCGCGGGCGAGTACGACTACGCAATCGCCTTCCAGGAGCGCATCCGCATCCCCCAGGAGAAGATGGACTACTACAAGGACTTGGCTGAGATGTGAGTCGCCCCCCTTGTTTGTTTAGTCCGGGGTGGGGGAGGGGGGGGGGGGTCCCGGGGCAGCCATGTTTGGTATGTTTGGTTGCACAAGGGCATGACAAGTTTGCGAGTGCGGAAACTGGGCAGCCTTAACCCTGACGAGGACGAGAAAGGTGGTTCCTGACTGCCATAAGCTATACAGCCTGACTTGCCTGGGGGCATGAAACCACAGGGGTAGTGTGTCAGGCTGCCTGTGCAGCTTGGACAAACCTGTGTGCGGGTGGTGTGCGACATGGACATGTCCAAGCCTGTTGCCAAGGGTTCGCTTTAGAGGATGCTGGCTTAATTGGAACTGGGCAAGTGGTCTTGATGACATGAAATCTATCAGCTAGGATGTCTTGGGTTGTAGCCACCCTGTTGCTAACCCCCCACCCAGTTTTCCAGGCTTTGAACCATTGTGGCATGACAGCTTGTCAACCCCCCTGCTGTCCACGCAGGTACGTCGGCGATGACGTGTCACCCGACTTCTACGGCTGGGTGTTCCCAAAGTACGACCACGTGGCTGTGGGCACCGGCACCGTCGTGAACAAGACCGCCATCAAGCAATACCAGCAGGCAACACGCGACAGGGCCGCGGTCAAGACAGAGGGCGGCAAGATCATCAGGGTGGAGGTGCGGCCTACTTCAAGAGAGAGCATGAGCTTGGTGTCAGCCTGTGGTTGCTTAGTAGAGTTCAGGTTCAGGCACACTACTGTGGTGCGTACGGGAAAGACTGCCATGTGGGAGGTGTGCTGCTTGGTTCGTATTCTTTAAGAAGGCACCGCCACCCACATGGCTGCCATGTGGTATGCTTGCTGGGTTTGGGCCGCTGGTACAACGAGGGGCAGGCGGCGGGCCTGGCTGGGCCTGCGTGCCAACACATGACAGCCTTGCAGCCAACGCTGCTGTGTATGTAAGTGCCAAGCTGCCAAGCAGCATTCCACGAACTTCCTACATGCTGCCACCTGGCATGACGTGTCCTTGGCCCTCATTGCGGCCCCCCGGTTCACCCATGCCATGAATCCAAACCAACAAGCCTCCCTCTCTCCCATGCAGGCTCACCCCATCCCTGAGCACCCGCGCCCCCGGCGCTACCGCGGCCGCGTGGGTCTGATTGGCGATGCCGCCGGCTACGTCACCAAGTGCTCGGGCGAGGGCATCTACTTTGCAGGTAGGTCTGCGTTTGGGGGGCCGGGATGCGCTTGGCATATGTCTACCTGCTCTGAGGTTGGGCTTGTCCATGGTGGCAGGTGGTTGGCATGCCTTCTCGCTTTTGAGGTCAGGGTTGTACAAGTTGGCAGCTGGTTGGCATATATGCCTGTGAGAGGGCCCTGGAGCTCATCTTGTGGCCTGGTCTGCCTCTCTGGTTGGGCTTGCCATCCAGCAAAAAGCCAAGGTGGCGTCACTGGGTGTGAACTTTGCAACCCCACCGCGGCTGCCTTTTGTTACCTCAGCTGTTCTAGTCACCAGGCGCACGCCGGCGAGCTCCGCTGGTATTTCCTCGTCATGCAGCCAAGTCGGGCCGCATGTGCGCCGAGGCGATCGTCAAGGCGTCTGAGGGCGGCAAGAAGATGGCTGGCGAGGCTGCGCTGCGGGAGTACCTGGACAAGTGGGATCGCAAGTACTGGGCCACCTACAAGGTGCTGGACATCCTGCAGAAGGTCTTCTTCAGGTGGGCGCGGGTGGGCGGGCGGCAGGCGGGTCGTGGAGGCTACGGGGCAGTGTGGGTTGTGTGAGTGGTGATGATGACGTCCAAGGGTGCCGGGCGGCGCCTGCGAATGGTACGTCCGTGTGGGTGTGACTTGGGCATGAGGAGGGGGCGTGCTGGGCTTTGGGGCTGCTCAGCAGCCTGCGCGACCGCCTGTGTCTTCCTTGTCGGATGTAAAGCCCTTCGGAACTTGGGGCCCTGCTACTCTGATGCATTGCAAGCACGCATGTGCTGGGTGGTGCAGGTCCAACCCGGCGCGTGAGGCATTTGTGGAGATGTGCAAGTCGGACTACGTGCAGCGCATGACCTTCGACTCATACCTCTACAAGACAGGTGGGGCCGTTGCAGGCGATTTGCAGTGCCTTTAGAGGGCATTTGTGTGGTGTTCTAGATGCACTGCCAGGGTATTGCCGGTTGTAAGAATGCTTCAAGCCGGTAACGTCTTGCACATGCAAGGACTGCGGCGGCCGTGGTGATTGGCCCTTTTGTGTGGCAGCACAGATCCCTATGCGCCATGACAGCCCTGTTCCGCCTGCACTTCCAGGCAACACACCTCCTGTGCTTGCTGTATTGTGGTTGTATTGTATTGTATTGTGGTTGCCCCCAACGTGGCTGTTCCACCCTTATACATTTTGTGCTTTGTAATGTTTGGGCACTAGCATCCCCACCCACCTGCCTCGCCACCACCCGTCCGCATTGGCGCCTAGCACAACTGCGCCGGATCTGAAGCTGCTGTTGTAAGCTGTGGCATGTTGTGTACCTAGTTCAACTACCCTACCTTTGCGTTCCTTCCCTAGTACCGATATCGCTGCGGTCCTGCCTGCCTGCAGTGGTGCCAGGCACACCTGTGGAGGATGTGAAGCTGCTGGTGGAGACTGTGAGCAGCCTGGTACGGGCCAACGCGCTGCGCACGGGCAAGGGCATCAACGTCAGCTTTGGCAGCAAGTCCAACGAGGAGAAGCTCATGGTGTCATAGGTCCCAGGTCGCCGGAAGGCCCCTAGGGCCTGGCACCTCTTGTGCTGGCATGGCATGGCATTGGCCCGCTTATGTGGGTAGGCCAGCGCGGTCCAGCCTTGGACCGGTTGTGTGGCATGGTTGGGATCGTGTCTGTGGGTAGCGCAGCCTCTGTTGTTTGTTGGGGTTTGGCCGGCTGCTGCGTGCACTGGGCATCTACTATTCCCACCATGCTTGCCTGCCAGCTCCCGGCCCTTATTAAGCCTCCTTGTGGCAGCAGCAGCAGCACCCCCAACTTTTGTAGTGCGGAGACGTGCGTGTGTGTGTGTTATGGGGCGGGGGGCTGTAGGTTGGGGCGCCCACCACGGGCTGCGCCACATGTGTTGCTGCCTTCTGTTCTTGGTCCCTGGCTAGTGGCCTCGCGACGGATGCTTCTAGTGTCCTGCTAGCACCGCATGCACTTACTATCTTGTCCATTACATTGTAGCATTGTGCTTTTCCAGCGCACCTTGCTGTACCTGTCCCAGTGTCCTCGCTCAGTGGCAGCGTAGAGAGTTTGGTCTGGTGGGCAGCGGCCACCTCGGTCCATTAATCTTGGCTGGCTGCCCTTCCGCCTTATGACCTATCCAGAAAACTCGCAATGCAGTATTAAAGGAAATTTTTGGTGTACTAAATGTAAACTGCTGAATCGCCAGTGGCAGCCCAATGCACCCTTCCTGTCACTCGCATTTCCATCTTAGATGCACTTATGACGAATCCGGGCGATTGTGACTAGATTTGGGAAATTGAAGCAGCAAGACTGCAGGAAGCCTACAAAGCCAAAGTTGGGGAAAGAGTTCATGCTATCACTGGTTCACGCTTACTGCCTTGGACAGGTCAAGGACTCTTTGACTTCTCGTCCCACTGGTGTGGGCAGTTCAACCTGCTCCCCCTGGCCGTCGCTTGGGCAAAGCAGCAGCAGCTCACACGCCCTGCCACTCATCTCAAAACATACGGCTTGGCAGTGGTGCTGGGCACCTTGAACCCTTCTGCTGCCATCAGCAGCCACTCCTCCTTCACAGCAGGCACCTGCTTTGGAATGTGGGTGGGCCGGCTGCCCCCGCCCACCACCACGCACAGTGTGCATGTCTTGGGCGGGACCACCTGCAACACGATACACCTTGCAATCGCTTGGAGCAGTGCATGCGGCACGCAGCACAGTTACCCCTTCCTCTCTGTTCGCACCACCTGCCACCATTAGAAAAAATACTGACAATGGGATGCCTGTGACACGATCAGAAAGCTTATATATTCACCCAAGCCTGTAGGGGGTACAGTCCCCCCATCTTGAAAGTGTAATGCGGCACAAGCACGGTGCAGCTGGCAGATGTAACACTCGCAGCCACGAGACACATGTGGATGAGGGTTGAATGAGGTTCTCAGCCCCGCTTCGTTTGTGTGCATGTAACAGACGACTGGATAATAACCGAATATTTTATCACCTATTCATCGTATACCTAATACAAGTTTGACTGGGATGCAATATCCCATGTTACTCTATTGCCACCCCAACCCACCTTGGCCCCCAGCGCCAGCGCCACCCGCTTGAGCGCAGTGCTATTGGTGGCCTGCTGGCCCTGGCCGGCTGCCTTGTTGCGCTGCCCCTCATGGAAGTAGATGGAAAAGTCATGCAGCAGCGGGGGCTCATCCGGCATCTCCAGCTGGCACCTTGCCTTCTCAGCCGCAGCTACAAACCTTACCTGCAGAAGCGCACAATGGGATCTTGCCTACGGCCGAGGGCAACCCTAAATTGGGTGCCCTGTCATTTAATGGCAATTTCAGCCATTGCAACGCCCATCATGTAGAAGGCCTCCAAAGGCAGCAGCACGGAGACTAGCAACGCTTGGCAAGATATGTAAGGCAGTTGCCCAACAACAGGCCTTCAAGTGCCTGCACACCTTCGCCAGGTACTGGCTCTCAGGCAGCCATCTCTCCGCTTCAAGGCTTGCTGTCACCCATTCTGGGTTGACCAGCCAGGCACCATTGGCCACTGCAAGCAAACAGGCTGTCCGTCATTGTATTCCTGGTTATGTGTTGCACACAAGCCTGCAAGGTTCTTGCTTGGCACCTTGGCATGCCCCGCGGAGTGATCCGAGCACTCTTGCTGCTGCGGTGCTAAAGCACTGTAGCGATCCAAGCCAGCAGGCGGACACACTGCCTACTGGTGTCCTGCAGTAGCCCCTGGACACACCTGCAAGCATAAGCTTCAGGGTTCGGCGCTCCTTACCCACCACCAAGTGGGTGATCTTGCCATCTTCATGCCCGTCTGAACACAACCGCAGCCCACGCAGCCTGCGTACTGCGCTTTTGCAAAGCTCCACCACACCAGGGTCCACTGCAAGGAGCAGGTTGAGGTGATTAGACTCCTGGCAGCTGTTAGGCGGAGGACACGGGGACAAGGAGTGGCATTTGAGTTGTGGGTTGGGTCTCAACGGTCCCCCATCAGTCGCGATAGGGCAGCCTCCCGTAGGCTACTGATGAGCTCCACCATATCGTTCAAAGTCTCCCCCAACCTCACTGAGGTTCTTGTTTTTTACCCACAGTGCATGTTCACCTGAAGTCACAGCAATATAGCCCTGGAGGGGCCCAATGCCATCAGTTGCCAGTTCTGTATCACTCATCACAACATCAGGGTCAGGCTCCTCAGGCTGCTGCTCTCCCACTCCCTTTGCAGCCTGGGCGGCAGCTGCTACTGGTGCTGCAGGAGCCGCTCTTTGCCTTCCCCTTCTTGGCTGCTGCTGCCGGTGCTGCTCCTGCTGGTGCTCGGCATTTGTTGTGCACGCATTGGCAACCTCCAGTCCTGCTCCCACTAGTGTTGCGCCAGCCTTCTGGGCAGCTGGCTTTAGCTTTGGCGCCAC
Source organism: Parachlorella kessleri (assembly GCA_001598975.1). NCBI lineage: Eukaryota > Viridiplantae > Chlorophyta > Trebouxiophyceae > Chlorellales > Chlorellaceae > Parachlorella > Parachlorella kessleri. Next base: position 14,739 of record BBXU01000924.1, on the reverse strand, counting down.
AATTTTGCTGCGCCCTGCTGCACCGACATTTTCTTGAAGAATGCCTCTGCCTGTCATGACCTCTCCTGTGGCTCTGCGGGGGTCCTGATTGCCTCGAGAGGGCTGAACAGCTGGCTTTGAGGAGTTTCTTTCCCCCCTGCCAGCACCAGTGTCAACAGGCGCTTCCCCTGGTTGCTCCTGCTGCGTACGCCTGTCCTGCTGCCCTGCACGCTGGTCCCAAGGGCGGAGCGAGGACCAGGGTGCCACGGCAGCAGGCCCTGGCGGCTTAAAGCCGCTGCCAGGGCTGGCATTTGGCATGCCAACATGCAGCAGCGACCTGCACAAATAGTATCAACCACCTTCAGCTGCAGCTGCAATACTATCACTAATTATATCACAATCACTGTGCACTTTGTCCTAGTTGTCCCAGCTGGAGGTGCACAGCATCCTTAGCAGCGAGGGGCCTGTAGAAGTCGCAAACGGTGGCTGCTCTGGGGCGCGGTGAACAGACTCGCCTGCGGCGGAGCAACCCCGCTGTGCCATTGGGGTTGTGTGCCTCCATAGCCCCCGCCTGCCCATCTCGACCTACTGCAACTGGCTGGGACTGCTGGCTCGGGCTTTGTGAGAGCAGCTGTTCAGCCTCCTGCCATGGGCTGATCACTCGCTCCACTGGCGGCACTGCTATCATGCTCTTGGGCCTGCAGGCAGGGTGGTCGGCTCGACACCCACCAATTGCAACGATAACTGACTGGCCAGTCAAGGCTTTTGCTGTCAAATGGCAGGGGCAGAAGATTTAATAAAAAGGTGTCTTCGACTTGCAGAGCGGTCTTCTGCAAATACATGCAGCGCCGGCATGCACATGCAACAACGGCAGGTACAGCGGATGTGGGAACAGCAGGACACACCTCTTGACATCTGAGGTGGGGGACTTCAACACCCCTGGCGGTGGGGTGCCCTTCAACAAAGCCATCGGTTTGGCCTCGTGCTTCCCCAGCTGCCGACGCGAGAACCGTTGTGCGGGCTGCAAGGCCTGGGCAGCCTCCCTGCCTCCAGCTGCTGCTGCACCAGCTCCCTGTGCCAGCTTGCTGCCAGCTCCTTTGGCTTCTCCCGCCCTGGCTGCTGCTGCTCCTGTGCTGCCCTCCAAGTGGGGTCCAGAGGCTTGTGCTAAGCGGCTGCGGCCATTGGGACCGCTACGCCGTCGCTCAGCATCCTTGCTGGCGCTGCGACTTGCACTTTTGGCCAGCCTGCATGTGCAACCGCCGCTTTTGGTGAGGCGAGCATGCTATGCTCAAGTGCTGCAAGATCTACTGCTAAGATATGCAAGCGAACCATATCTGCAAAATCATGAGAAGACATAAGCGGCAAAGCCGTATGCCAGTGCATAACGAGCAGCAACGGCACTTGCCTGATACTCAGCGGGGTGTCAAGGTCTTCATCCCCCTCGCCATCCCCCCAGCCATCATCTTGATCCGTTGCGTCCCCTCCAGGCGTGTCAGCTTCCCCAGCCCCAAGAAGTCCAGCCATAATGTCCGCCACCTGCATAGATGCGCGATGAACGAGCCATGTGATGTACAGCTGCCTGGAAGTGTTTGGTTTGCCGCACGGAGTCAGTAAAATAATATCATCCCGAGCACCCATCACCTCCCCCTCTGGAGAACACAAACTAGTCGAGCTGACTCCGGCACTCTGCATGATGCACATAGTCTTGAATATGTATATCAGAGTCAAACCGGACTGAAGCTGACAGCAAAAATGCCATCCAGTGCTCCACTCGCCTGTTGAGTTTCAGTGCCTTGCTGTCCGAGGCTGCCACTCCTGCTTGCCCGCTGCTCTGCCACCGTGCAAACGGTCTGTCCTCTGATGCGTTTCTTAGCTGACGGGCCAAGCTTGTGGCCTGGCTCGGTGCTGCCGCCGTCAGGGCCATCAGCAGTAATCTGCTGGGTTGAGCTGACGAGCTCTCCCAGGTCAAAGGCATCCAGAGGCTTTGGGGGGGCTGTTGCTGCCTGCTTCCGCTTTCTTCCTGTAGAAAGCAATGCCAGGTAGTCGTCACAGGCCAACTCTTTTACACTATGAACACTGTTGGTTTCAGAAAAGCGTCATGGAGCCTTTTGAAGAACCAGCCAGTCACAGCTCAGTCCCTATAGCAGATCATGCATTTTGCCCCCTGCCCAGATAGTAGCTTGCATATCATGTCCATGAGCGCTTTAGACCACGCTCCACCTCCTCAACAGCCGCAGCATGCAAGCTTGACAGCAGGTTCCAAAGCGCTTGGTAAGAGTTATACACACGGCTTGCAGATGAGGTCCAACCACCCTCAGCGAGCTCACCGTGTGCCACACCAGAACCTGGTGTCCTGCTGCCAGGCTTGCTAAGCAGCGAATCCTTGGGGCGTTGGATGGTGTACTCCTTCTCCACAAGGCGCTTCTTGCGCTCTCGCGACTGCTCCACCCAGGTTGGTGAGACTATTAAGGGCCGCGGGTCTAGTTTGTCAGTTTTGCCGTACAGGTCCTGCAGCTCCTGCTCAGCGTCTTTTTCCTTGCCCCGCTGCGCAGTCCGCCGCTCATACACGACGTGAGTAACCTGCTTTGTCAGCCGCTCCACCACCTTGGCACCAAGTTCCTGTAGTGTGCGCTTGAGAGCAGGCTTTGCAGTGTACTTGGGGTCGTAGCAGACCACCTGCACAGTCAGGGGCGCAACAACAGTGGGCCTGAGCTGCTGCATGAGCCTTTCTGCAGCACACCTGGGCTGAAGCCGAGGACCTGCCCAACGCCTTACCCATGCCACAACGCCTTCCAAGACTTCGTTCATCTCGTCACCCGTGCGCACCGCCTTGCCTTGTGCAGCGCAGATATCAATTCATACATAGATCGTTTCGGTGGCTATGCTCGCGTTCTGTCAGGAACGTCGTTCTCCAGGTCAATACAAGCCAAGGCAAGACCGCCCAGAACTGGAGCACAGCTTCTCGCCTTTCAAGCATGCCGGGGTCGCATGTCACGCTCAGCAGGCACTTGGACAAGGGGGTGAATTGCAAGCAAGGTGTTTGGTACTCAGAACCTACAATGTAATAGGCTAACATCACAAGTGAACAATACCTGATCAGACTGTCTTTAACAAGGGTGGCAGGTAGTGCAAACAGGAAGTGAGAGCTGGGCTGGACTGACAGGGCTGGATTAGACTGTCTGGCACAATGTTCAGCACACCACTATAGGTAAAAGCAGCAGCCAACTTGGCTGGGTGGGTATGGGAGTGCCATAACGCATACAGAATGGATGTGCTGGAGCAATTCTGTCCATTTTTAGGAAGGAGAGCAATATGACTGGCACTTCTGTCTTGTTGCACCACATGCCATCACCGCTTGCAGTTGCTAACTGGGATCTGTTCCCTTTCAGACTATGGTGAAGATCTTCAGACTACTTCAGGTACACATATGTGAGTTACAATACCCGACATAATCGGGGTTATGAAATGATTGTCCAGATGAACGGCTCCTAGAGATGTGGTACACTCTGAAGCAAGCCTACAAGAGCGCAAGAAAGGGCTAGCAGCCCCTCTGCGAAAATGCACATTTACACTCGAGCTTGAGCTTCACTACAAAACCATACAGGCAAGTCACTGGCCTGCGACGCCCAGCGCTCTACAACAAAATTGGGGTGAGGGGCCATGATGCCAGCACACACCCAAGGGCTACCGGCCATGTGTTTAGTAAGACTTCTTCTCCTTATACTCATAAGAGCCATCTGGGCCCTTGGTCTCCTTCACGTAGGAGCCGTCAGCGTTCTTCTTCTCATAGTGGTACTCGGAGCCAGTTGTACCCGCAGTATGGGCCTGCTGCTGGGCATTGTGCGCGCCAGCCTTAGCGCTGTTCACCATGTCTTTCAGCCCCTCTTTGGCCTGCAGCGCCAGAAAGAAAGTCATGTTGGCACAAACAAGACATACTGATGGCAGAAAGAAAAGAGTCTTTTTTAAGCCACATTACAAGCCCCACAAGTAACATACGTGACGCGTTGGTTGCCGATGACCAAAACAAGTACGGCCAACGGCAGAATTCTAGTTCATCCCACTTGCCAAGGCAGACACAGAGCTGTTGGACTCGTGTCGCACAGGCAGTACAAGCAGCACTTCGTCAGGGCATCACCCTCCAAATGTTAAAGGACAGCAACACACCTCATGCAGCTTGCGGCTGGTCTTGTCCACGATGCCCTCGCCGGTGGTGGCGTGGGTGGTAGCGGTGCCTGCACAAGCCACCATGATGATCCTTTACCAAACAGCTCAGGTTGCACAGGGGAAACACAAGTATGACTTCCAGGGGGGGCCCACAGCAGATGCAATCGTACTAGACAGCGAATGCAGCTAGTGGCTGGACGCCAGCGAAACCACAAAGGCCCGGTTGCTATGCGGACAAGGTGCAGACTGTGGTGTTATATACCCACCGTAATCAGTGCCCGAGGTGTGAACCTCCTTGTGCACCTCCTCGCGGTGATAAGTGCCTGCAAAGGAGTGGGGACTCACAAGTTAGTTTAAGTTCTCCCCACCCTGTGGTCAGTTGTTGAGTTGGAAATGGTGAGACTTGCAAGTGGCAGGATTGCTGTGCCAGTTGGACATGGGAACGCGCGCTTGGCAGGCGCAAACACACACTACACTGAATATGATCTATAGGAGAAGATGATCCAGGTTGGAAGGCGATAGTCATGCTTATTCCAGAACCACACGCGCTCACCGCTCATGATGCTAGAGTTGTGGGATATTAAGCTTGAAGCGGGGGTAGGTCGTTGAGTAGCGGTTGTGAACGGGCAGAAACTATGCCGAAAGGGTGATCGCAGTGGTTTATATATTGTCCGTTGAGGGGGACGGATCATTTTCAGCAGTGACAGTGCACCAGCTGCTAGCCAAGCTACAGGGAAGCTGCGCACAGTCACGAATTCTAGTCGCATCCAAGGTAGCCGCACTTCCCAATGCTGAGGGATGCAAGGGGCAGCAAGTGCTATGGTTTACCGGGAGGTGTCTAATGCAAGGCAACTGATATTAGGCAGCCGTGACCTGAGCTGTAAGAATACCGAGCGACTCTGGGAGTTACCCCTGTCCTGGGCTTGCTGTTGATCAGCCACACCACCGTCCACGCAGTACTTGTTATGTGCTTTGCCCAAATTGTGCCATCTGGGAGGAAGCACACTGGCCACGCTCCTGCCACGGGACATGAGAAGGAGGACCGAGTGCAGAAAGAGTTTATCGAATGACCTTTATTTGAAGAGGAGAAGCATGGCTGCTAATAAGGACAAATTGCGCCTTGCACAGCATGACGTGGCCACAGCACTCGCATCATGGTGCCATGCCCTCTGCTATCCTCTGCACTCCTGAAAGCATCTTCAAGCCAGCACCTCCGAAAAACTGGACAGATGCGTTGTAGGCTTCACCCTGGGTCGCCCAGCACTACTCAGTAACTGGGATTCCTTCGTCCTTGGGCACCAGCTGACTTGTCCTGCTGTCGCATCACCACCAACGCCATGCAAACCACCTACAGAACCTTGGGTAGAAGTCAGAGAGTGCCCCGGCCGGGGTTGACTTGCAGACCAGCCCGCCTCCCATTGCTTAGTGCAAGGCCGGCGCTGCGGCAAGTGTCCGTCCGGAGACGCACTTTAGAGGCCGATGCTCCAGCAGAGGGGAGGCAGGAGGCAGCACAGCTAGTTGCACCAGAGCTGGCGTTGAGGTAACACAGCTAGTGCCGCTGGTGCAGCGTTGCAGCATCAAAGGCACCTGCCAGCGTTCTAAGGAACTTCTCTCCTTCTCAGGTCCATTGAAGTTGACCCCGACGAAACAGAGACCTTTGTGACCGAGGATGGTGCAGTGGTGGAGGCGGTGGACGAGGAGGAGGCGGAGGTAGGGACCAAGTTGATGGCCCTCATGGCGCCCCTTGTGTCGCTGTTGCAACCAGGTGGTATTCAAGCCATCGGGTCCCTTCCTTCTGCAGCCTGGCTGCCCCCCTTCTTCTGACCTCTCCTCCCTCACTCCGACTGCAGGTGGACCACTTTCTTGAAAGCACCTATGGAAACCTACACTTTGCCAAGAAGGTATCAGCGGTGGGCATTTCAAATGTGCTGGGCTTGGAGCGCATGGAGGACATCATCGACACGCCTTACCTGGCGGTCAAGCAGCGCACGGAGCAGCTGCTGCGCGAGCTGAGTGTGCAGCCCAGCTCTTACCCAGACTGCCTGCCGCAGCGGGGCATATACTGCTCCCGCACAGTCAACCTCCGGTCTATCCAGGCAATCGGTTATGACATGGTGAGCTTGGGCTTTTGTGTAAGATCCTGTAATGCCACAATAATCTGTCTGGGAGCGTTGCGCATGGCGGCTTCGCTAGCAGGCCCCAGTGCTCTTTGCCGGTGTGACTGTGCTGCCTGTGGGTGCTGTGGCGCTGGTAAGTCAGTGCAGGTGCAAACAGAAGATGATGTCTGGGACACGCCGGACGCAGTGGAGTCTGTAATGGTCTGACAAACCACCCTTTGCTCTGTGCAGGACTACACGACAGTCCACTATGATGTCAGGGCGTGGGAGGGGAAGGCCTACGAGGTTGGTGCATTTCTGGCAGGTTGTACTTGATCTGAGATGGCTCTGTGCAAGATTCATGTCTGGCCCTGAGGTTCCGTACATACTTGCTTGCCAGCAGTTTTGATCACCGTTTGCCATGATTCAATCAGCTAACCTTGCGTTCCGTTGGGTGCAGTATGGCCTGCAAGCATTGCGGGAGATGGGCTGCCCTGTGGATGGTCTGCATTTCGACCCAGATTTGGTGATCAGGCAAGTTAGTGCATCTCACCTGACACAGGCCTGGGTAGGCAGCTTCTTTGGTGCATGATTATTGCAACATTTGTTTCAAGCATGGGTAAGCGCTTCTTGGGTGGCCCTGTTTCACAAGCTTCAAGTGTGAACCCTGGATGAGCCTCCCTCATCTTGGAGCAGGAAAACGTTGTGGTCAGTGCGTAGGGCATGTCCCGGCAGTAGGGAAGGAGCCCTGGTAGATGCAGGTTAGATTTCCAGCCCCAAGACCTAGACCCAAGATGGGTTCTCAATAAGCTCACCCAAGTCGTTGCCACTTGGCGCAGGGGCCTCATCATGGACACGGAGTTGGGCAACCTGGTGAAGGCAGACCGCTTTGGCTTCATCAAGCGAGCCATGCACGGCACTAAGATGCTCAGCCCATCGGAGGTGTGAGAGCGGGCGGATGTGAAGGACCCTGCTTGCTGAGCGAGTGATGCTGCTGCGGATGGAGAGCGGCCGCTGCAGTGCTGGAATGGGGGCACGGCGGCAGGGTGGGAGCAGTGCATTGAGGTTGCATGCGCACTGGGATGATGGTGGGAGGCTACCGTGCTCAATCCAACTGGTGGGTGTTGGCTTCAACACCTTGACTGACACGCTATAAGACGTAATGCTGCTGCGCCGCTTCCATCAGGTGCGCGCTGCCTACGGGCGCGAGTTTGTCAACCTAAAGAACGAGGGTCGCTGGCAGTTCCTCAACACTCTGTTCAGCGTCAGCGAGGCAGTCCTCTACATGCAGGTGAGGCTTCTGGCTGTTGTCTGGGACTGGTGGCTGTGGGTTAGTGATCAGGCCTTCCAATGTTGTCGGCTATACCAGGCAGTTGATGTGACGTTTGTGCTTGGCATCGTTATATGAAGGTTCGACATCTAGCTTGGAGGCTGTGCTGGCTGCTAAATCCGAAGCACGCTTGGCTCCCTGCCTTTGACCTTTCCACCGTCCGACATCACATCATGCTGACCCGTGGCCGATTTGCTGTGCCCCACTCAGATGGTCGAGCGTCTGGACGAGGGAAGCATCCCTAACAATGTGTGCCCCACATCTTACTCGGCATTGCACAAGCTGGTGGCCAAGGCGCTCTTCAGGGCCCATGTTGAGGGCAAGCTTAAGGTAAGGCGGGCCTATGGGAGGGCAGGCGGCCTGCCCATGGGTGGGCAGATGGGCAAGTGACACGAGGCGATTTGATTGACTGGCCTCATGTTGGGAGTGTGTGTTTGCTGCCGACAGCAAGGACCGCCGAGGCGGGCAAGACTGAGTTGCCAGGGCATGCACTTGCTTCTTTGCTTACCTGCAATACAGTTGCAGAGCTCCAACCTTATGTTCTATATTTCCGCCAAAATGCAGTCCAGTCAGTCGCAGCTGGGTCATGCTGGGAGCATGCTAAAGGTCCCCACTGGGTGCGACACGTGGGACAACTAGGAAGCTGGAAGGCTGGTGTTTCTTCTCAACGCTAGGACGTCACACTGTGTGGCCCTGCAGGCCGAGATCATCCAGGACCCTGCCCGTTATGTTGAGCTGGACCCGCAGACTGCCCAGGCGCTGCTGGACCAGAAGCAGGCCGGCAAGCAGCTGCTGCTGATCACCAACTCGGGTGGGTTACCTGCCGCCATCCTGCTGGCTGGGTGGCACCAGGGTTGGCATGCTACCTCTCTACACTGCTGATGAGTCGCCGGCTTGCTGGATGGGGTGCTGCTGCTGGCTTGGAGGACTGGTATGTAGCATAAGGGGTTGTGCTGAGCTGTGCCTTGTTTGCAGACTATCATTACACGGACAAGATGATGTCCTTTGCTTATGACCGCTTCCTGCCGGAGGGCATGGGCTGGAGGGACTTGTTTGACATGGTAAGGAAGCGCGGCTCAGCTCAACCTGAAAGCTGCAAGTATCACCTTGCCGTCTGTCGCATGCCTGCTGGCTGTCACTGCATGCCTGCGAGAGCCAGGCATAGGGTGGATTTAGCTACCATCATGGCTATCTCTCCTGCCTGTCCACTGGCTGGGCCTGGTGGTTTGCTCAGGTGATAGTGAATGCGCGCAAGCCGGACTTCTTCAACCACAGCATGAGCCTGTACGAAATTGTGACCCCTGACGGCCTCATGAAGCCCGCCTACACGCTGCGCAAGGGCGGCCTTTATTGCGGCGGCTCTGGTGAGTGACCTGTGGGTGTTGTAGTACAAACCTCGAGGGCTGCTGCGGCTGGTATTTGGACGGCGATCACCATGATTTGTGGGTGTGGGTGAAAGAATGGAACGGAGCTGCCAGCGCCGTACTGCCAGTCGGTCACTGGTAGTGTATATAGGTGTGCATGTTGGGTCTTTGCTGTCTGGCCTTGACTACAGGGGTAATGATGGGCCGCAAAGAACGACTGAACTGTTAGCTACAATTTGCGAGCTTGTGCTTTCATGGGTGCATGTGTCAGTGCATTGCACTGGCGGTCTGACGTGACTTCTACCGTGTCCGACAGGACTTCAACCGCATTGTTGTGCAAACGCAGCTGCGCTGGTTGAGAAGGCGCTGGGGGTGTCCGGGGACAACATACTCTATGTTGGGGACCACATCTACACTGATGCCGCCCTAGCGAAGCTCAACTTCAGGTACTGGCTTGTGACCCAGCCCATGCTGATCGCTCTTTAAAACCCTGGGAACGTATGGTAGAACAGGTCGGTGCAAATGTGAGAGAGGCTTGTCGGCGTGCTGGGAAGCTTGGCTGAGGCACAGCGGTGCTAGCACGGCAGTGTTTCCCTTGGTGCTTTGTACATCGGTGCAATTTGTACGCAGTGTGCAGTAGCGTGCCTTCCCAGTCCTATCCAGCTGGAAGCTTCAGATGGGCTCCAGTGTTTGTCTCAGGTGGCGTACTGCGCTGGTTGTGAGGGAGCTGGAGCAGGAAATCGAGGCGCTAACACGCGGCCGTGCACACAGGTCCCGGCTTAAGGTGAGCTGAGTGCAATGCGTCTTTGCATGTAATGATATGTATGCTGATGGCCCAGTGACATTGGAAGGTTTTGCATGCAGCGATCCTATGCAAGCGAGGTCCACGCTCGCCCAGCCCACGCTCGCCCGGCTGTCTTAGCTTGCCTAACAAAGCGTGACCCTGCCTACCCTCTCTTGCTGGCCCTTCTCAAGCCACCTGCTTTGCTCCATTTGCAGGATCTGCTGAACAAGAAGGAGCAAGTGGGGGACCTCTTCAACAACCTGCGGCTGGCCCGCCAGCGGTCCATGTACGCCAACTCTCGGGTCAATGCCCCCTCAAGCGTGCACCTTGGTGAGTCCCGCTTTTGTTACGTGCCGCCCTATTTACTAGGGTCCACTGTTTCAAATGCGCTTTGCAAGGCCTTGGCTGAGCCGCAGGCTGACAGCTTTATGTTGGTGCCTTGTCTATGATTGGCTGGCAGGCGGTGCTGGTGGTTTATAGGCAGGTGGCCCTGCGTCACTGTTCAACTTTCCTCCTTGTGCCACCTGTTCGAGGCGTCAGCAGGGAGGTGACAGCTGTTTACCTCCAATCAGGCCAGGTTGGCCTGCCTGTCTGCCTGTCCTAGGCTGTCTGCTAGATGGGTGCTGCTGCTCAAGGCGCTGCACAGACCACCTGCACCGCAAGCATCACGCCTGCGTCTTTTTGAGGGCATGTGTGATTTGGGTGGCGTGCGCTCTCTCTCCGCAGGGCCGGAAACGGACCCTGAGGACGATGAAGACGAGATCAACGAGGCGCTGGCACAGTTGCTGATGGTGATGCAGATGCTAGATGAGGCAATAGGTGAGCGGCGATCTGATTGTGTGCCACGGCAGTGGAGGAGGGCTGTACTTGCAAATATGGGAACAGGGCTGCTCATGCGGGTTACCTTGCTGCCTATGCTGCACGGGGGGCCCGGGCCTTCAGTAGGTGCAAGCAGCTGTGACATGCTTGTGTGCAACTTCTTTAGTGGCGCCAGGTATGGTTTGCCTGCTGTGGTCAGTGCGTGCTGGCTGCAGAGTAGCTGGGACGGGGAGTAATCATGGAGTCCTTCCAACTAAACTTGGCCCATGGCCATAGTGCTGTGTTGCTCAAGAATTTTAAAGCATGTAGCATGTCCTATGCAGCTAGCCACCTTGCCTGTCTTGCGCCTGGTGCCTAAGTGCGTGTACCTACCTCACCTGCCTGGGCTCTGCTGCTGCAGGCCCGGCTGTGGACGCGGACGGCAAGCACTTCAACAAGCGGTGGGGCTATCTGTCGCGGTGCGGCGTGAATGACAAGAGCCAACTGATGCGGCAGATCGAGAAGTACGCTGATGTCTACACATCTAGGGTGGCCAACTTCCTGCGCTATTCGCCGTTTGTCTACTTCAGGTGCGGGCGGGAAAGTGGCCATAGAAGAAGGCTGCTATGGTCATGTATCATCAATGTGTGCTGATGTGAAGGCGTGCTCTGTTTTATTGCACTATTGCACTGAAGGGAAAGTGCCTGGTTCTAAGGCACTGCGCAGGCAGGTAGCTTGCAAATGGCGGCAGTCTGGTACTTAGGTAAAGCAGTAGCTTCCCAAAGGCAGGATAATGTGGGCCAACCAGCACACTTTCTGTCTCACGCGGTGTGTGTAAACCTCTGTGTAGCATGTATCCGCCGCTGCCACTGCCTTCCTATTGCCATGCGCGCCCAGGTTCAAACATGTCACTGCTGTTGTTACCTGCCCTGGCAGTTCCTCGTTGCCAGCCTGCTGATAAGAAGCAGTCTGCCTAGGACCTGTGCCCCTGCGTCTGAGCAGGTCCCCATGGCGCCGGTGTCATTGTTGGTACCCTGCCTTCTCTCAGGTCCCCGTCCCAGTCGCTGGCTCACGACCGCGACCCCGCCGACCCGCTGGTCACCGCCTCCCTCATCGACCGCAACACCACCTTTGACAGCTTTGACGACAGCAGCGACGGCGGCGAGGACTGGATGCGCTGCCAGCCGCCAGCCGCCGCGCGCGGCCGCAAGTTCAACTACTAGCGGCGCGGCCCCACCCACACACGAACTGTGCGACGGACAAGACCTTGCTGGCAGGTTTTGCTTCGAAGGTCAAAGGCGTATGCTGGCAGGGGAGACAGCTAGGGCACTGCAGGTGGGCCCTGGGGGCGACGCCCTGCTGGGTGGCAGCCCAAGACTGTGATGCGACGGGGGTGGCGGCTGCCCCAAAGGAATGACTAGCCCTTTCAATGATATGCTCCTCCGCAGGATAGTATTGCCGATATTTGTTGTTGTTGCCGCTCAGAAATATCCCCTTCTTGTTGAGAGTATGGTCTTTTCAAGTCACTTGTTCTCAACCAACGTGGCACACCAGACATCCTGTCATGATGCAATGTAGCATATATTCTTCCTTTTGGCTGCCTCGATGGGTGTGCCCAGCCAGTGTTCATTGCGAGCTGTGAGGCTTGCATGCTTCAACTAAGGCAAGCGGTGTGTCGACCTGTCACTGTTTCTTCTTGCACAGTCCAGATGTGACATTGCCAACCGTTCCATAGGCTGGTGTATCCTACGAATGCCTTACCGTTTCTATTTGCTGGAGCTGCTTAATGTCATTTTGTTCTTTGCCGCGCTCTTAATTGTATTTTACTTTTGTGTATTTCGATCGAGATGCATGCCCTTTGCGGCAAGAGGTCCATGGACTTCAGGATATGGTGTCTTGTTGCGTCTCTCGAACTAGGCTCCAGGCATCGTCCCGCGCCTAGCATGGCTTGGGAGGTAGCTCTTATTGCGGCATGTTGAATGGTGTATTTCAGTCGCAAATCACGCAGTGAGAAACCAAACTTGGAAGTGCACCGAGTGTACACGCTTTGTTACAAGCAGTGCTTAGCGCAAAGAAACAAGGGCTTCCAAAACAAGACCCGCTCAGCCGCCAAGCAATTCTCATGAGGGTAGCCCAGCCCTTCAGAAGCATGTCATGGGCTCTTCAGTTGACCGCAGAGCATGCCTGTCTCCCCTTGCGCTCCTCCGCAAGCATGTGCCAGCTCATTTGCCTAGACACTGTTGTCACGACTCGTGCCGTGCATACACTTATCTCCGCATTCCAGGCCTCCCAGCGGGCCCCATGCCCCTCCCGGGGCCCTGCCCCGACCCCGGCGGACCCATCATCAGCGGTGGCCCAGGCGCCCCCCCCATCCCCATGGGCGGCGGCGGGAAGTGCATGTGTGGGTGTGGGTGCTGCTGCCGCTGGCTGGGGTGCTGGTGGTGAGGGTGGGGCGGTGGCCCAAAAGGCGGCGGCAGCTGCATAGGAGGCCCCGCACCATGTGTCCCCGGAGGCTGCAGTCCTGGCCCGCGTCCCCCTCCGGTGCCCAGCGCTGCACCTGCTGTGCTGCCTGCTGGGGGCTGCTGTGCTGCGGGGTGGGGCTGGCCGTCCTTCCAGACCACCGGGTCCCAGCCGTGGACCTTGCCCCAGTCGTACATCTCCTGGAGCTTGGCCTCAAAGCCGCCCTCGGCCACCAGCCGCTGGTAGACCTGCTCAAAGGGGGGGCCAGGCGGGGAAGGCACTCATTTTATAGGGGTGGTTGCTGGAAAAGGCATTGCAGCGGAGGGGCCATACCTGGGGGTAGTGCAGTTGGGGAAGTGCACCAAACAGTCAAGGTCCAGTTGGTAAGCACTCGAACCTACTTCTAGGTAGCTTACATGGAACGAGGACACCTTGAATCCCTTTCAACAAAGAAAAAGGTCGAAAGATACTAACAGAAAGCTTGAGTGCACAGAAGGCTTCCACCAGGCAGGAGCATGAAAGGGTATCGATGCTTCCTGGTCAGCTGACATGCCCCCCCCCCCCCCCCGCCCGCAGCTCTCCCCAGCTAGACATCTATGACCGCCTGACCCGACCTTGCGGGCCCCTGGCGCGACCTGCTCCTTCCAATCAGCATGCACATCGGCGTGACCCTAACAGACAGGAGCACTTCTTTCGGCGCAGGCGCAGGCCACGTGCCTCGTAGAGCCTCAGGGCCGTGCACGCATCCTCGATGCTGTCGTGGGTGTGCATCTGGATGTTGGCCTTGAGCAGGTAGGAGGCCAGGAAGCGCAGCGACAGCTTACGGGAGCGCTTGGCATGGAACAGGTCCACCGTGTCGATGATCTGCGCGGCAGGCAGCAGCCAGGCAGGCAAGGCAGCTTTGGATGCCCTGCCTCAGGTGTTGGGGCCGGTAGAATTTGGGGCTGTGTTCTGTTTGGAAGGGAGTATTGCCGTAGAGTTGGCCCAAGCTGCTGCTGCTCATCTGCAGGCAGTTGCAATGGAGGCCATGCTGGGCAGTAGAGCAGCTTGCAGGGACATGCACGGCAGCCACAGCATGCACGGCATGGCCAGGCAACCAGCCGCAGATGCTTGTCAACCCCATGGAAGCACAATGAGGCCGGAAGCTAGGCTATGGCCACCTGGGGTGATAAGAGGGTTGCTGCGCCGAAGCGCACACAGGCTAGAATACGTATGTATCAGTCCCTAAGTTGTATCACCCCTTGGTTGACCAGAAGGATGCCCCATGCCACGAACCACCTGGCCCGGGCCATGCAAGATGTTGGCCCGCTCGCCCGCACCCAGCTGTGTACGCCTGGGCGCCTACCTGGTTGGGCGGCACCACGATGTTGATCATGCGGAAGTCCTTCTTCAGGCCGTGGCCCACAAACACGCAGCAGGCGTCCACCAGGTAGCGTAGCTTGGTGTAGGCGCGGCGCAGGGTGGTCAGGTAGTGGGGGGACAGGGAGGGGTCCAGGTCGCCGGGCACCAAGCCGCTGCAAGGGAGGGGCGGCGTGGGGGTGCTGGTGGTGTTGGTATGGGGGGGTTCGAACGGTGGTGCCAAGTGTGGCGCTTGGCGTGAGTGCTGCGCAGGGTTGTGAGGTAGTGGTAGATGACCAGGGGCATGACGCCTTGCAGGCCTTGGAACCGGCGAAGTGGCTGAAGGTCGGGAACAGCGGAGTGCTTGAATATCTCTTGGGGCCCATTGCGCCGAGAGGCACGAGGTCCAGCCTTTGGCGGGGGGGG
>BBXU01000923.1:0-15042 GCA_001598975.1 Parachlorella kessleri | reverse complement strand
CACGCTCCCCTCCCGTCGCCACGCAGAGTAGGGTGATGAGATACTGGCACCCACACTCCTCGAATAGACCCATCTGCCACCGCTGCGCCAAGGCCACGAATTTGGCTCGTGTAGAAGACGATAAATTGAGTGTCAGAAAGGAGGAAGCCGAAGACAAGGCGGACAGCAGCGGTCAGTCAGGGGTCTTGCCCACCGTCGCAGGCGCCTGTCGGGCGGGCTGTAGGCCACAAACTCGGCGTCCAGCGCCAGCAGCAGGCCAGGGTGGGGCAGCTCCTGGTGGGTCAGCGGCGTGAAGGTGGGCCGGTGGAGGCGCACCTTTGGGCCCTGCGGGTGGCGAGGAACCCGCCGGGGGCATAGCAGAAGTGCGGTGAGCTGCCAGGTCGTAGGTGGACCCCGCATGGGTGCTGGTGGTGGTGCTGCTGCTGTCGTCGTCAAGCAGCCAGTGGGGTTTGTGGGCATCTCATAAGGCCAGGGCAGCCTGGGGAGTGCGCATGAAGCCTGCCGATACTGCGTCAATGCCGGAACGATGCCTGGTTATACAGGTGTAGGTGCCAGAAGAGCACGCCGCAATAACAGTCCAGGCATGAGTTCAGGGAAGTGAGGGGGGGAAGCATGCGGCGCCGCAGCCCTACCTACAGCTGGCCCGCTGCCAGCAGTTATCGTGCAACGCCAGGCGCGGCATCCGGGCAGCAGGCAACAGCACCTGCCTACCTGCAGAGGGGGCGCCTTGCACAGCTGGAGGAAGCCTTCGGGTGTGAGCACCGGAGCGGGCGCAGCAGGCGGCGTGTGCGCTGCATGCTGCCAGAGGCCCACCTGCAAGGCAGCGAGCCAGGGCATGATCCTAAGACACACGGCAGGAGTCCAGGACCATGACAGGAATTCCTCAGCAGGCCCCTAGCGTGAGGCAGCGTGTAGTCCATGCCCCACAAGGGGAGCGGAGCACCTTGCGCAAGGCGTTGGTGGTTGCCTTGGGACGTTTGAGCCTTCCCAACAGCAGCCAGGGAGCAGGCATGCCCGTCCTCCGACCTTGCCAACCCTCTACCAGGGTGGCGGGCACGTCCCAGAGAGAGAACAGTAGGAGATGGTTGCCCAGCCACTGCCACGGCAGCCGCCTCTGCTGGCACGATGCCGCAGAGAGGGGCTACCACGCACCAGCAGTACAGCCAATCACCACACGTGGGTATAGCAGACGGAGGAGGAAGGCAGGCAGCCAGGCAGGGGACCTGTCAAGCCCCATAAGACGCACTCTGCCGTGAGCTACCACCCACGAGAGTGCCTTCTCACCGCTTTGAAGGTCTCGGCGGCTCACCTGTGTGTAGTACAGCAGGCACGGCACCTTCTGCCCTCCATACAGCTCCCCCACCTCCTCCTCCGAGCAAGGGCTGATGGCGAAGTCATTAAACACCAGCCAGCCGGGGCGTGGGTGCCCCTGCCTGCGTCCATCCTCACGAAAGAACTTCACCAGTGTAGATACGCGTGGAAGGCACTAGTCTCGACGTTTAGAGAAAGTGGCATCCATTGTATAAACTCAAGGGTTGTCCATGACAGCGCCTGCGCCCCCGCCGCCACCTGTACCCATGCTGCTGGGCGGGAAGCCATGCATCTATAGCTGTGCACGCTTTGCAGATCTCACTTATGCTCGGCTTCAATGGCGCCACCAGGGCTGCCATGTTGAATCAGGGACTCCGATGCCGCCCGGATGATCTCGGCTTCATGTCGTGACAGCCCGCCAGGCCCGTCGTCGCACCCGCCGCCATCCTCCGTTGCCTCTGTTG
The DNA here is from genome assembly GCA_001598975.1 of Parachlorella kessleri. Taxonomy (NCBI): domain Eukaryota; kingdom Viridiplantae; phylum Chlorophyta; class Trebouxiophyceae; order Chlorellales; family Chlorellaceae; genus Parachlorella; species Parachlorella kessleri. Next base: position 13,267 of record BBXU01000923.1, on the reverse strand, counting down.
TACCTGCTGCTGCATCCGGCACTGCTCTGCCTGGTGCTGTTACCGCTGACGCCTCTCCCTGTGATGGCTCCTTCTGGCTTGGCGCTGAGCTTGGCACGTGTGGCGCGTCAGGCGCCGCGGCAGGTGGCGGCAGCTGCGGGGAGGCGGGAGGTGTAAGGATTTGCGTGCCCCCCTCCTCCTCCATCTCCTCCTCTTTTTGATGCTCTTCCTGGAGCGTTGCTGGCATGACCTTCAGCACAGGCGGTGAGGGCGAGCGGCCAGTGGCGGAGGTAGGCCTAGCGGGCGAGGAAGGACCTGCAGTCAACACCCGAGGCACAGTGAGCCTGTCACGCATTACCTCTAACAATTAGACTCCGTCGACCTTGCTGGGCAGACATGCGCCTGCTCTGGTGCGGGTAGCTCCGCCCCTGGTCAGGCAGCTGCTGGGTGGAGACTTGTGGCGTTATTACCCAGCGTCCAATCCAATCCGACACCCACTTTTGACCGCAAGCCGCTCGGCTGGCGCTTACAGACACTGGCAATCACTATGGGAGTACCCTCGCTCCTCGCACAAAAGTTGTGGGCCAGGCGCTCACCTCCGATGGACGGGAGCAGCAGCGAGGCGAGCCCCTGCGGAGACGCTGGCGCCGAGAAGGCCCCAGCGGCTCCCTGTGACCCTCCCCGCCCCCCTGCACCCTGCTGCTGCTGCTGCCCTGGCGCGTCCTGCCCCGCCTGGCCCGTCTGCTGGCTACTGCTTGAAACGTCACTGCCACCATTACGGCCTCCGCTGCCGCCCGTGCCTCTGGCGGTCCAAACGGCTGCCTGCTGCTGCTGCTGGGAGGGGTAGTATGAAGGTGGCACCCGGATGTGAGCCACCAGGTGGCCCTCATAGTCGCTGCCAGCGGTCCCAGAGGCAGCAGCAGCGGCAGGCTGGCCGCCATCCTTCCGCCCCTCCTCAATCTCGTCTTCGTCGCGGATGTGGCAGATCACGGCTGTGAGCTGGTATGCCGCCGTGCTGTGGCGCACCCCACCGGGCGCCTCTCCCTGGGGCTGCAGCCGCGGCTCAGGGCCCCCTCCTCCTCCTGCTGCTGCTCCCATAGCTGCTGCCATTGCTGCTGCTTCTGCTGGTGAGACTGCACGACCGTTCTTGATATTTCCGGCAGAAGCTGCTCTTGCACCGTCCCTTGCTGCCAACCCTGCTACGGCTACTGGACCAACTTCCCCTCCGGTTGCTGCTGTCACCGCCTCAGCCACAAACTGCTGGTGGAGGAAGGCATCCACCCCGGCTGCCTCCTCAACCGCCACCACCCACCCCTCGGGGTCGGTGGTTATGGCCAGCGCCGGCGGCAGCCAGGCGTGGCGGCGCCGCTTTGCCGCAGGGCTGGACAAGGTGCTCTCCAGCCCGTCTGCCTCGTCCAGCTCTAGCTGCTGCTCCCACTGCTCCAGCTGCTGCTGCCTCGGAAGCGAGGGTGTGGCTGGGCTTTCGTAGGGCTGCCACCACCGCAGGTTGCCTCGATCCTACGAGCAGTCCAGCGCAGGGGCTTGGGACGCAGGAGGCGGCCGGCGGTTGAGTGATGTCATAAAGATTGTCAAGAGCCGCCTTGCCTGTGTGCCACAACCAAGCTGTTCTGCTGGGACCCAGCCCTGCACTTGTTCAGTGCCTAGCTCACTGCCACTTCGAACGTCGCAGGGAAGTTCTGTTCTGGCAAGCATGAGTATGTCCAGCTCTGGCGCCCTCACCTTGAGCCCGCAGTTGAGCACCAGGACCTGGGGCAGCTGCTTCGGGATCCGCTCCTGCCGCACAAACTGGTACTTGACGGCGTCGTCAAACCAGGCCCTCATTTCGCTGCGGGTGTGGAGGGAGGACTGTGCGGCAGCAGGCACCAGGCGACATGGTTAGGGTGTCAGTGGTACGTGGGGAGACCTCAACTCAACCTGTTGCACGGCAGGCCCATTGTAACCATTTAATACGCAAGTGCACAATGATGACAACCACCCGGGCTACTGCATCTTCCCCATGAAAACATGGTGGTCGTCCTTCACAGGACACCTGGACTTATAAGCAGGAAGGAGTACTGCCAGATCATCACACCGCAAGCTGCTCCTCACTGATCGCATGACTGGCAGGCACCCCACCTTCATAACCCAGCCACCCTCCCCACACTACTACAGCCGCTGACTTATTGCAGTGCACATGTTAAAAAGCAAAAAAACGTAGCACTTTCTGAGTGACGCACCTGGAGAACCTCCGCAAAGCTGGGGCGGGTGGCTGCTGCTGCTGCCACAGGGGAACCGCCAGGCTGCGCCACAGCCGTGGGAGTCCCGGCGTCATCTGTGGCCGCCAGCTCGGCTGCGACCTGGCGGGCTACGCCGGTCGAGATGGCCGCTGCACCGGCCCGCCCTGGCGTCCCCGGGGGCGAGCCAACCCCTCGCACGGCCCCAACTCCCTGGGCATTGCTAGCTGGCTCCGGGGGGCCTGCCTCTGAGGGCCGTGTGAGCGCTGCTGCTGCGGCAGCTGCAGCGGCGGCGGCTGTCGGGTGGGGCATAGGGGTGGGCACCAGCGGAGCGTGCGGCCAGTCCTTAACTGACGGGTATTGAAGGTCCACCTGTGCAGGTGAGGAACGCGATGCATGCACAATTCTCACAAGGGGGCTAGGACCGTGGGCTCGTAGGTTACGCCAGTGCAGTGTGAGCATGTGTGCTCTCCAAACACCTCAGTGCGACACCAAAAATAGCCGCAGGCACCATAACACGCCACAGACCAGGCCCAAGCAAGGGCCTGCTGCAGCCATGCAGCAGCGTGGCACCCACTGTGGCTTGGCCGGTTGTACCTGGTAGGTGTGCGTCTCCTTCAGGATGTCGGGCCGCTTGCGGGACAGGCACTGGGTCCGCTGAGCCAGGGTCATGCCATACACCGATTCCACCACGTCGTCAGCACCGCTGCTGCGGGTGGACACGGCTGCGGCGGCTTGCAGGTCGCCAGGTCCACGCTTCACAGGGGAGGCTGCAAAAGCGCAGTACCGACAAGTGAGGCTCGTGCAGGATGCAAGGGCAGGCTATGGCCCCACCACACGGCTCTCATCTCCGACTTGTTCCTGACTGCCACACCTGGCTCGCCGCCCCATCCACGTGGGCACACCCCTTAGGGTTTCTTGGGGAATAAATATCTGTCATTGCGCCACCGCTTTCCCGCCTCGTGTGACCCCGGACCGAGCCACCCGCCCACCCCGCTGGCGCACCCGCAGCGGCTGCCCCAGCCGTCGCCTCCTTGTGCAGCTGCTCCAGCACAAAGCGCGCCAGGCTCTGCACGCGGCTGGCCAGGCTGGGGTCCTTGTGTGCCTCCACCTCGATGTCGGCGCTGCCGCGCTCGCCGCGCACGCCCTCCAGCAGGCCCAGGGCTGCGGCCTCGCGGCTCTGCCGCAGCGCACGCAGCAGGTTGGAGGCCTGCAGGAGCAGCAGCCCCGCTGGCCAGGCAGTGGGGGTCCCGGCGGTTCTGCATGCATCGTGCTGTTCATGTGTGCGTGGGTGCGAGCGGCGGAGGGCATGAAGGTGCGTGTGCGCCTCCATGACGAGGAAAGCCAGGCGCCAGACAAGCAGGGCTCCCCCCTCGCCCCTGCCGCGGTTGGGCGGCCAGCAGCAACTCCTGGACCTCCCAAACTGCCCTAGACACCAGCAGCCAGTCAGGGCAGATGTTTTTGGGCATACACTTGCCTGGCAGATGGTCGCGCCGGGGGTGGCCAGCATGCGGAACAGGAACGCCAGCTCCCCGCTGAGGCTGAACTCCGAGGCGGGGTCCGGCACGTGGCGCAGCATGGCGTCGCGGATGGGCGGCGTGAAGAACAACACCTGCAGCGGTGGCACAGCAGGCACAGCATGGCGCCCTGCGTGGTTAGTGTTGGGAGCCAGTACAGCCAGCAACGGGCTAACATGCTCCTGACACAGGGCTGCTGTGAGTTGTGGCTTCAAAAATAAGAGAAGATACACGGCAGGATAGCCTGGTCATGGCAGAAAGTAGGAACATGTGCACAACCTCTCAACCCAGTGAGTGTCACCCAGCCGTCCCCTTTGCGTCAGGCACGCTGTGCCCGCCGCGCTACCTGCAGCAGGGCGTTGGTGTAGCAGTTGGCGATGTCGTTCTCCAGCCCCGCGAAGGGGGTCTTGTTATAATAAGAGAAATCAAATTCCTCAAATCGCAGCTGCCCCCGGGCAGCGGCCTGTACTGCCACGCGGCGGTACCGGCCCGGCAGGACGATGCCGCCTGCTGCCGCCCGCTTCCGTGCGCGCTCCGCCCTGCGGCCAGGCACCCACCCGGGTCACTTGTGCGCCAGGCATTGGCCTCGCCATAGGTCATCGCAAACCGAGTTAGAGGGGATGCGAATGACAACAGTGCACAGGGGGGTGCTCCTTGCCCCTGCGGCAGTCACACAGGGGCGAGCGCAAGGTAGCGGCAGCAGGGGGTGACAAAATGCAGACCAGGTGCATCCCTATCTATACCAAAATGCCAGCTCACCGTGCCACCTCAGCATCCGGCTCCTCCGGCCGGGGCTGGATGCGGGCATTGCGTAGGCTGGACACAGCACGGGCAGCGGCGCATGGCGCGGCCTCCCGCCGGTACTTGGGGTTTGGGATGTACCCCACAAAATCTGCCTGCAGTGTGGGGGAGAGGTGATGCAGGGATGGTGAAAGCGAGGGCGACGCTGTACCCTAATCTTTCGTGCCGGCCAGCAGTGGCCAATTGGAGGTGGCAATGGAATCTGTCAGGCGGGCTTTTGGCACCTGGGCTCGGGGTCACCTGGAGAAATACTCCCTGCTTCCACACACAAATGGCAGACTTCCCGGACACAGGAGTTGAATTGTGAGCAGTAAGTCAGGACCCTCCCGGCCCACCTGCTTCATGTTTTTCAGGAGCGCGGCATCCAAGGTCCGCGGCGCGAGCCCGCAGGCGGCGGTCTGGTAGGGGGGCACGTCGCTGAGCAGGGCGGTGCCATCCAGGGGGTAGAAGAGGGGGGCCAGGGAGAGAGGGTCCTCCTCTCCAAGGCTCAGCATGGGGACGGGGGGATCCGGCAGCGTCAACACCTGCACGCGGATGCAACACACACGCTTGCTTTGCCCTGTCAGGGTCCCCTTCATGTGCTATAGGGACCTCCAACTTCCGGGTGCAAGACAACTAGCCTGCTACGAAGGCCCTCCTCCCAGGCTGCCCCGGGGGCCAGGGGGCCTCTGCCACTGCCAGCATCCCAGAGAAGCGCGGATGCCCCGAGCCATTGTGGAATAGATGCGACAAGTGCCTCCCCTTACTGCTGCGTGCAGCAGCCGCGGTCATTGCCCACGCACTTGCGGGGCACGGCCATGCGAGGACCACCGTCAAGAGATGCTCCGTTGTGCATCTCCCGCCACCCCGCACACATGCTGGACAGACAGTCAGCCGCCATGTCAATACTCCACCGACGCACCTGACCCATGCCACACACGGCGGGCTGGGATGAGTTGGCCCAGAGGTGCAGGTAGCCTCCGCTGCCGCCAAAGGCAAAGCACTCCCCGGACGGGCTGACGTCGCAGCACAGCAGCAGGTCGCCCTCCGTCTCCACCTGGGGCAAACAACAGCAGGGCACGTGGGAAGCATCCTTGCACACTACTGTGCAGTAGTAGGGCACCGAAACATCTCCTTCCCCACCTGGGGCAGATACTGTAAGGCGGTGCAGCAGGACAGTGCAAATGGACCCGTGTACTCTGCTTTGTACAGTAATAGGGCACCGCAGTCTCCATTTGCCCAACGTCTGTCTCCCTGAAGATCATGCTGGCTGCATGCAGTGCAATGACCCCTTGGGTCAGCCCTCAGCTGACTCTGAGGTGTGCTGCACTGCTCTTCTCAGATGTGTAGTCACCACCAGCCGTAGGCTGGCAACGCTGGAGTGTCAAAGGTTCTGTGAGAGCGCTTACCAACACGTGGGCAGTGCTGACTGCTTGTCCGCAAACGCTGGAGTGTCAAAGGTTCTGTGAGAGCGCTTACCAACACGTGGGCAGTGCTGACTGCTTGTCCGCAAACCCCCCGCCACTGGATGACAAAGCCCACGACTACCCCAGCCAGTCGTGGACACGTCTGGAGGATGTACTGACCTGGTACATGGCGGCTGCACTCAGGCCCAGCCCCTGGGTGTCAGCCAGGGTAAAGAGGCCAGAGCCCGACCCCAGCAGCAGGGTCCCGGAGAACTTGGGGTGGAAGCGGAGCAGGGCGGGGCCGGGGGCAAAGGGCAGCGAGGTCAGCATGCGGGGCGCCATGCGCACATCGAAGACCTGGGGGGACAGGGGGGAAGAGGGGGCGCCCAAGCAATTCTGTCACTGCGCTGCGCCAGGCAACTTGACTACAAGGTCCTGTCGCATGCTCCGCAGATACCTGGCCGGAGATGCCATTTCAATACAAAAGCTCCTCTGGCAACCATTGCCTTGCAACCTCGGCTGGTGATGCCTTGTCCACACCGAGCTGGCCAGCTTGCCCGTTGAGAAAAGCCAGGCACCACCTGCGGCCTGACGCTTGCATCTGTCACAATCACGACATACCACCCCTGGTAGCTCAAGGGTAAGGCAGGCAGGCATTCTCATCATGACAGCAGGGTTGAAGCAGGCAGTCGTCACCTTCCCTACCCCTACACAGCAAACAGGTCTTCCAACCAAGCCAAAGCCGTTCCCATCCCATCCTGCCGGGTTAAAATTCACGTAACGGCCTCCCGGCGTCCTGGGGCACACACCTTCACATGGTTCTCCAGCAGCAGCCTGCCCATGCGCGTTGTGTACCCCGCCGTGGCCACAAAGTTACCACGCCCATCCACCGCAGCAAAGCCGCCCGCGTGGGCCAGCAGCGGCGCCGAGGCCAGGCTGGCAGCGCCGGCGCCCTGCCCCGCCCGGCTGTCGCACACGGCAAAGTGGCCGTCGGACGTGGCCGCTACCAGGGCCCCACGAGCCACTGGGCCGCACAGGGCCACCACACCCTTGCCGCCAGTCTCCACCTGCCATGCAGGCAAGGGATGAAGGGCTTGCTTGCAGGGCACGCGCGCGGGCTGAGACTAGCACCTGCTGACAGACAACTCAGAATGGGGGGGCCTCCCAGACAGAACAGCCGATCTGGACGGTGCCATGGGACAGTCAAGACTCAGCCAGCAAGCGCCACTCTATAGCCCTTCGTTGGAAGCGCTTGCCGGAAGCCCAGCCGGCCCCCTTTGCCCCTCCGCCAGCCCTTCTGACCAAACCCCCGTCATGACAAGGGCAGCACCTCCGCGTTACCTCGCCGCCCCGCCCCTTGCGTGCTGCCCTGCTTCTGCCAGAGCGAGCGCACTACCACTTGCTTGCCTTGCCGGTGGGCCTGCCGGCAGCGAGGTCAAAGAGCATGATGCCGCCACCGTCCCGCCCCACAGCTGCTTGCAGCACTCCGCGGCTCTCCAGCTCCACACAGGACAGGTCCCCCACCTGAAGCCAACACACCAGAGAGCGTACAATCTGTCCATGCTAATGTCCCTCTAGATATCATGTGGGCAGGTGGATAGCCCTTGGAGCCAAGCAACGAAACTGGTGACACCTTACAAGGTTCCCACGTCCAGGCAATGTAACAAGCAGAAGGGAGGGGCAGCTGCTACAATGGGCTCCTGCTCCATTACACCTCATACGCAGGTTAGTCTTGAGGAGTTGCTGGACTCTGAAAGGTTATAAGTGAGGGAGTTCGGCAAGGTATGGGGTCATCGTTGATCTGGAACAGACAGTGCGTTTGCTTTGTGGAAGCCACAAAACATTTCAGGAAGCAGCCGGATGCAGTCCTTTCACCGCCGGCAGCCCGCTTCATATGCCTCACCCGCAGGTCAGGGGGGGGGGGGTTGTGACTCACAACAGGTTGTAAATGAGCATTTGGTAGATTGTTGCAGGACCTGAGCAAGGGTGCCGCCTATGCGCTTTCCCCTGCAACTGTGTCGGTAGCAATAAACCGGCCAGTAGTACTATTACCAGGCGCACCTCATCTTTGAACAGCAACCTTGGGACCCCGCCGGAAGCATGAAGGCACAGGTGGGTGCCGGATATGGACACTGCCCCTTCTCCCACTGACTGCAAACCCAGCACCCTGCCACTGTGTGCTGCCACGCTGCAATATCTGTCCAAGGTGGGACATGCTGCCTGCAGCAGCGGCCAAGACCGCCTATCGTCACACACTCCAGCCGAGAACTACAGAGTTGCAAGCATATAGACTCCAAACAATAAATCACGATGCAGGGCGCCGCGCTTGCAAGCTCGCCTGGCCAATTATGCCCCCTTCTGTGCCAGCCCAGAGTCCCTCCTGAACCTGATCAAACTGACAGCAGGTGATCTGTCCCTGTTGGGGCAAGAATGGGGCAGCAGCGAGCTCCCCAAACCCCACTGCCTCCCCATACATAAGGCTAATATGTCGACTCCATAGGTCAGGTCATGACTCTGTTCATGAGATCAACATTCTGAAGTGGTACGAGGCTAGACTCGACCTGTAAGTAGCGCCCCCAGGTTTCCCGCCAGTGAGTCATTCATCAAGACACACCTATTCCCTGCCAAAGCAAGATCTGCCAGCAAAATCTATGCAGACTGTCGATTGCCATCTGATTGCCTGTTGTAGTAACGAAGTAGTGGGAGGGGATCACCGACGTCTGCGTCCTACCCATGGTGTTGGATCAACTTAGGCTCCAGCTTTTGTGACACCGTCATGTGCTGCCACAGCTAGCAACTGCAGTACTCAGCCCTGACTATTCACCCCATCGCGTGGTTCGTACCACCGGGAATGGCAGCTGAGTTTCCGTACCCAGTGTTTTACAACTACCCTCCCTACTTCACGTAAGTTGCAAGCAGAGCTGATGCTTGGTGCTCTGGCTGACCAGCTCATCCCGCCCAGCCCTGGACTGGCTAGGCTGGCTTGTTGCCCTGCAGCCTTCAACCGATCAAGGAGACACAAGAAAAGCAGCGGCAGCTGTGGAAGGACCTTATACTAAGGTTTTGCAGGCATCATAAGGTGGGCAACGCCTGGCCAGAGAGACCACTCTTTTGCATAAACGGCGGGCGCGGCAGCTCCACCAAGCATTTTGCGACAACCCTCCACGTCGCTTTGTCGGGTCTGCGGCAGCTACAAGGCCTGGGTGACTAAGGCTTTGCAGGTATTTGTGGTTCCAGCAGACGAAGCGGGGGAGTTCCCACTGTTTCACAACCAGCTGATAAACAGTAAGTGGTGTAGTTCTCCAGCTGTTTGCGCAGCTTTATGAAACGGCTTAGCTTTTTAGGAGTGGGTGACAGCCGTTGCTGGACTTATGTAATGCGCAATTGCCTTGCCTGCTTGACATTTGGCTGCATGCTTGTAAGTCCATTGCCGTAGGGAGTAAAGCCCTGCTCCTTTTGCTGTAGGGAAGCTTAGTCGGGAGGCACGGCTCAGCTTTTTAGAAGCCTGTGTGCAGTCTGGTGGGTTGGACACCTTGAATCACCTTGTCACCAGGGGCTAATGTTGTATGTCAGAGTACAAATGATGTAGTGTGACACAGCAGGGCAGTGCAAGCCACCTGCACCTGGCATGAATGTACCAATTCCAGGGAATACAGGATACTCTAGGAGGCCCTGGGTAATGACAGTGGTTGCCGCGGCTGACAGGGCAGGCGTTACTTGTGCAGGCAACGGGCTTTGGCTGGACAAGGGGCAGCGGCAGTGCCTCATACTGTGGAAGACGGTGCCTGAGTGGTCGCAGACAATCTACCAGTGGGCGCGGGGGCTGGGTAGGTCTAACAAGTTCCCCAGCCTGGGGGCCTACATCCTCCTTGGCCTGTGGCCCTGTGGGGCCTCCCGCTCTGCTTCACATGCAGTTTGAAGCTGATGTTGGCCGCCCGGCTCAGGCGCTGCATCGTCGATTACACTGCTTCGAGTTGGTTGTTGGGTGCACGCTGGCGACTTTGGAAAGTCGTCATACCTGGAAATAGTATGTTTTCCGAGCCCATGCTGGCGACTGGGGGAAGTCCTCTTTCCCCTGTTGATAATCACTTCTAGGTGCAGGGCTGGCAAGGGTGTGATCATGCTGCATGAGCTGGCAACAGAAAGACCTCCTCAAGTCTTGCCAAACCTTCTCTCCTACCTACCTTGGTCCCCCCGTGCAGGGCTGGTGGAGAGTGTGGTGACCCTGGATGAGCTGGCCAACGGCGACGAGTCGCGGGGCACAGAGCTGGAGGGCATCCACCGCGAGGTGCTGCTGCGCGCGCTGCGGTTGCTAGAGCAGCAGGGCAAAGCCAAGTAGGTATTGGCTGAGGGTGGCATGCCATGCGGACAGAGGAGAGGCAGGGGTGCACTGTACTGACAGCGCTCGATGCAGTTATTGGTGAGGGCGGCGGGTAGTGTGAGCAGAGCAGAGGTAGGGGTGGACCGTACTGACAGGGCTGCATGCAGTCATGCTTTAGGATGTTGCTTGTTTTCTGTTGGGTGGTAAGGGGATCACAGATATATCTGCTGCACATTAACAGAGCTGGATGCAAGTGAGGCTGGGGGCCTTGCCTGAGTCCGAAGTGTTTTCTTTACCCGGCTTGGCAAGGGCTGAGTGTAAGGATTTGCGGCACCAGGGAAGCAGGGAATGGCGATGGGGAGTACAGGGCGTTGAAATCAACATCTGATTGCGATTTATAGCAAACACAATGCATTGCAACTAATGTGCAGTGAGTTGGCCTGTGCAGGATGTTCAAGGGCCAGAGCGCCGATGAAGAGGGCGTTAAGTTTTACTGACGCAGCTACAAGTACGGGGGTAGCAGTAGCTAATGGGCAGCAAGTGGATAGACAAGCTCCGCAGCCTGGCATGGAACGCTTAGTAATGTGGCACTGGTGGATGACATCTAGTGCAGTTCACAATCAAAAGTCAATGGATGCTTTTGAGGTGGATATTTTGCTGACAGTGGCAGGCTGTGCGATCTATGCAGCAGCAAATCGAGTTTGGCAGGGCGAGGGGTTTTGATAAACAGAGCTGAGTGGCGCAGTACGCTGTAGGCAGTTAGTTTGAGAGTCTCACCTACAAGCGCTGGGCAGGTTGTTTCCCTTGCTGGAATTCCAAGGCATGACTGTGGCAGTTCGAAATGGCGGCAAGCACCGGACACTGATAACTGGCTGAAACGGATGTTCAGATTACGTGGTAGTCAAGCCCTGCACTGCGTCTTGTTTAGAGATGGATACAGCCTGGCGATGCACGCTTGACCCCAATGGTTTTTAAGGTCAGATCAAGCGCCTATCACCAGCGTGGCCGCAGCCTGTCGTGTGTTGGAATTTACAAGCACCCCATAGTATGGTCAGCAGGTTAGACACGTCAATGGCAATCTAGAGAAATGCACAATCAGGCAGCTTTGCTGCTACCTGTACTAGGACAACACAGACTAAGAAAGGCCAGTGTACCCCCAGAAGCATAAGAGGGCCTTGGAGTACTGCAGAGCATAAGAGCACGAGCTACAGGTTGTAAAGACGGCTGATGTGATGTCACCAAGACTAAGCGTACAATGCGAAAAGGCTGCTTCTTCACATTCCAATGCATCGTTTGTTCATCGGTGGCCACCATTCACGGCCAAGCAACATGTTCTCGAAGAATACAGGTTCAATCCTTGGGAGGAGAGGCCTTGCTTCATGCAGCAAGGAAGCGGCATTCGTAGTCGGCGGGCTCCTGCTCACACCAAACTCGTCGCACAGCAGTATTACTCCACCAGCATCCCCTAGGGGTGGGACCCCCTGCCAGGCTGCCTGTTGGCTGACGCCAGCCTCTGGCATCAGGGCCCCCCGCTCCCACGCGGTTGCCACGGCAGCGGGCCGTTGCAGAGCTCGTTTTCTCGCTTTCTCGATCGCTCACTGGCTGGCGGGCAGGCCGGTCACTTGCGGGCGCCGACAAGGGCCATGTGCTGGATGAGGTCACACACGCGGGCGCTGTAGCCGGCCTCATTGTCGTACCTGTGAGGTAGTAGCCAGCCAGGTAAGGTTGGAATCAGAACCCAACAGACTCCCTAAATGAAGTTGGGCGAGAGGCAGGGGCGGCCCCCAGCCACTGCCAGGCACTGGTGCGAGCTTGACGGCATTGCACAGGCCACGCCCGTGCCGGGCGGCAATGAGACAGGAGAAAGCCAGGGCACTTTTTCTGTCAAACAACAACCACTGGGTATGGCAGGCACGGAGGCCGGCTCCCAACGCTTCAGGCGGTGCCACTAGCCTTGTCAACATGCCGCTGATAGGACTCCTGACGGCACAATCAGACACCCGCTGCAGCCAGGTAATCAACCACCCCGATACCCCCCAGCCTGACTCACCAGGACACCAGCTTGACATATGTGGGCGACAGCATGATGCCGGCCTCTGCGTCCACAATGGAGGAGCGGATGTCACCAATGAAGTCGCTGCTCACAACCTTATCCTCGGTGTACCTGCATGAGTCATGCAGGTGAAGCACAGCACAGCAGGGTAAGCACGGGGCACCCCCAAGGAGGTTGCCTTAAATACGCTGGTCACAGCGGTGCCCATTGTGTATCTTGCAGGGGAGGGGAGCCACAAGGCAAAAGTGGGGGTGAGCAGGGTTCTGCTGCTGCAGCGGTTCGTTTTGCCTCCACCTGGCACAATCTCGCTAAGTCGAAAGACCCTGCAGAGCGACCAGAGGCAAGCTAGCCCCTGCCCTGGGGCCCGCCTAGCAGGGGCCAAACCAAAATGCACAACAGCCAACCGCTGTTCCTCCTAGCAAACCCGTTCCAGCTCCGCTCTGATGTCACCCTAGCCCTTGATTAAATCACACTGACTGCTGCCTCCTTGCTGCTGACCCGAGCATTCCCTTCATGCAAAGTCCAAGGCGCGCGGCTGAGCGCACCTATCGCAGTACCACAGTCACACCTCCTCCTCGCTCCTACTCACCCCAGGATGCCCTTGAGCTCTTCCTGAGACGCCCGCTTCAGCTCGGCCATGATCTCCTCATAGCTGGTCTCCCTCTCCAGGTTCACAGTCAGGTCCACCACGCTCACATCAGCCGTGGGCACGCGGAACGCCATGCCTGCATGCATAATGGTTATAGAGGGTTGGCCGGAATCCCCGTTGATAGCAGATTCCTCGGTCAGGTTCCCCACGCCCACCTCAGCGTGGGTTTCAAGATGGACCGCACATGACAGCAAGCGTGAGTTTCGCAAACGCCAACGCTGGGGTTGCGGGTTAAGAGAGTGACAGCAGTCCTCGGCAGCCTTAGGGGCAGCCCAGGCAGCACCATGGGTTGATAGGCAGGCTTCCCCTATCACCTGCCCCCCCCCCC
>BBXU01000922.1:0-23530 GCA_001598975.1 Parachlorella kessleri | reverse complement strand
CTCTCCTCGGTCCCGTCCCCGCCCCCCCCCCCCCCCCTCCTCACCAAACTTGTTGTTGACCACCTTGGCCAGCGGCGCCAGGCAGTTGGTGGTGCAGGAGGCGTTGGACACCACGTCCAGATCGGGGGTGTACTTGTCGTGGTTCACGCCCTGCAGATGGTGCAGCTTGACAGGCGCATCATCACGATGGCGGGGGGGCCGAGTCAGGCAGGGAAGGCGGGTGTTGGGCAGTACGTTGCAGCCACCAGCAGCATGCTCGAGGCCCGGCGGGCTGGACACCCCCACAGCGTGGCTGCCTCTAAGGCAAGCCGCAGCTTCACACCACCAGCCATCTATAGGCAAGCGGAGACGGGTTGGTCACAAAGGATACCCAAGTCGACCTCTCCAAGACGCCTCCAGACCGGCCACCCTCACAATTTGCTAGGTGGGGTACATGTACACCAAACTCATGATAACCTCACTGGGCCCGAACACTCACCATGACAAACATGGGGGCGTCCTTGGAAGGAGCCGAGATGACCACCTTCTTGGCACCGCCCTTCAAATGCGAGCTGGCCTGCACCACAAAGCCAGCATGCTTGTTCTCACATGCCCCGAGTACCACAAAGCCAGCAAGGATGGCCCAGGCCGGCTAGTGTGGGGCGTAGCAATCACTCAGTCAACGAATATCACAGGAGTGGCCCATGCATTTGCCTCAGGCCACCAACAGCGTAGAAAGCAGCCAGAGAGTGTGAACAGGAAGCACAGACCATCGATGCTCTAACCACTCGACATGTAACCACAACCCTGGAAACAGAGCCAGACCAAAGCGCCACATCCACTAGGTTCCCCAACCCACCTTGGTCTAATACCCGTGTTGCATGGCAGAAGGAGGTTAGGCAGCAGCATGGCTACGGGCCAGCCGCGTCGGTGGGCAACACGAGACGCCAGGGGCAAGTACACATCAGGCAAGGCAACCCACCGTGTTCACGTCGGTGAAGACGCCGGTGGACTCACAAATGTAGTCCGCCCCCGCGTCACCCCAGGGGATAGCGCTGGCATCCCTGCAAGTGACACCAAAGGATCCTGCCTGCTTATGACGCAGCTGGCACCCGCCACACTGCTGTCTGGCCCCTTCCTGTCACTTGCATGTCCATCTTCAATGACACCACCAACAGGCCACAGGGGCCCACTCCAAGGGGCCCAACACAGGCTTCACCAGCGTCCAACCAAAACCGCTTGCCTTGCCCGACCTCAACATGCAGTGGTGCACGTGCTTTAAGGGTGGCGTAGGGGTAGCCAAAAGCACAAAGGACACGTGCATGTGCGCACACGGTTAGGCAAAACAAGTACCACCCCTCTCAGTGTCAGCTCTCAATGGCCGTTGCCTGTGGTGACCTCACATGCTCTGGTTCACTACGATCTTCTTGCCATTGATGTAGAGCGCATTGTCGTCAGCCTCAATTTCTCCCTTGAACTGGCCGTGCACGGTGTCGTACTTAAACATGTATGCCATGTACCTGCAGGGGGGCAGGGTGGTGAGAAAAAGTACGATGCTGGGAGGTTGTATAGATGACTGGTGAAGGGGACCCGGGCGGGACAAGGAGCTATTGCACACAAAGGTCAATACCTAGCAAGCAAGCTGGTACAGTACAGTGCTACAGAACACAAGTGGCACTGCCACATAGCACGTAACCATCCACCCACCCAAACTGACGCCAGTCACTTCAGCAAGGACAGTGTTGTGTGGTGTGCGGCATGCTCCCACCAGCCAATTGCAGTGCCAAGTTGTAGTGACTTACTTGGGGTCGACAAAGGGGTCGTTAATGGCGACCACGTCCACACCAGAGTGCTCGATGGATGACCGCAGCACTAGCCGACCAATACGGCCAAACCCTGCGTGTAGCACCGGGGCGGGCTTGTATTTCACACTAACACGGATGTGTATAAGCTACGCCTGCAGCTCTTGGGTTCTTTGTAGCCGTCATTCCCTTTTGCCCTACCTCCTAGCCGGCCTAGTGCTAGATTGGTGCATGCCCTCCTTGCCCACCCTGCCAGGTGCACTCATCCTCCAAGTTAGCGGCTGCAGACTTCAGTGAGAGGCAGCAAGCACCCGACCTACCATTGATGCCCATCCTCACAATTTCCCCGCTGCCCTCGCCGGCCTGCTGGCCAGGCTTCGACTTCTCCAGCACAACAGCCCGGATCACGGGCGCCCTGCGCGCTGCAACGGGCCTGGACGCAGACTTGCGAGCGGGCAGCACGCTGCTACCCCTCAGGGTTGTCCGCTGCTGCATGGTCTGCATCTGCACGTGGAAGGCAAACCCTTTCACTGCTAGCAGTACAGGGCATACAGAACCCCTTCACTGAGGTGTGCAAGCCCTGATCACGTACAATCGCAGTGAGTGAAACTGTCGCACGTGAGTGACTGCAGCAGACAGCCTACCTGTCGGTCGCTGATTTAACGAAGGTAGTGGGCTCTAAACAAAGTGAGGCTGTGCGATACTGTGCGCTGCGAGATGCAAGGAGACCTGTAGGGCGTGTGGGCTGCGTTCCCGCCTTGGCCCCAGTTTCCCAGTTAGGGTTTGCGTACTCCTGGGCCTCTGCGCAGCTGCCTGTGTTCCCTCAGCAGCGTTGACTTGGATTGAGAGGATCAAGCGGTCTACGACACCTCCAGACATCTTGTCAGGGATCCCCACAAGCTCTGGCGCCCCCTGGCGCCTCCAGCAGGCAAACCACGCTGCGTTTCAGATACGCTACGCGAGCCTCGCGCAGTATAGTCATTATCTTACCCCAAATGTCACCTTTCTTCATACCTAGCTTACTTACAGGGCGTCAGTACCTGGCTAGTCCCTCCTCCTTCCATCGCGCCCGTAAACAACATGTAGCAGGGCTTGAGGCCTCCAGCCACGGCCCACGGCTTGTGGCAGGCAGTAGGAGAAAGAAACCTCAAAGGGTGCCTGCCCTGGAATGTAGCAAAGTGGCGTCCCAGGCGGCCAAGAGCAGCACAACGGGCGGCAGCAAAGGGGTGGTCATCGTAAGATCACCCTTCATGGCGTGTACCTGCTTTGCCTGTCAGTGATACATGGCAGCCCTTACTGGCCCAATGCATATGCTTCTAGCTGTTGAAGAGCCGACTACGACGTATATGGTGACCATCCCGTTGCAGACAGGGGGGACCAAGGGGGTGGGTTTCGCCATGGCCCGCGAGTTCCTCTCGGCCGGTGACCGGGTAGTGATATGCGGTCGAAGCGAAAGCAGGCTGCATGCAGCCCTTGAGATGCTGCACCAAGACTTTGGGAAGGATAGGTGGGTGCTGCTCTGCTATTGTAGACAACGGTTTCTTCATTACTTTAAACCATACAAATATGCAAGTTGTGAATGACCGAGGCATCCTGAGGTTCCGTGGGCGGTACCTGTATTCTTATGGCTGTGTGCTGCTGGATGTAGGGTGCAAGGGCTGCAGTGTGATGTTTCCAAGCCCGAGAGCATGGCCCGCCTTGGGGTGTTTGCCCAACAGTGCCTGGGTGCAGTAGATGTCTGGATCAACAATGCAGGTGCGTCCTTGCTGTGCATAATTTATCGATATTTCCAGAGCCTGCCGGGGCACCACACACAGCATTGTGCATTCTCAAAGCTTCCTCCTGGTTCAGTAGGTAGCTACATGACATCTTGTGCTATCCTTGGGGACCTGGTACCCAAGGTGCATATGGGTCCAACCTGCCGCGAATTGCTTGGCCGCAACCGGCCCGTAATGCTCCTCCGTTACTTGGCTTAACACTTCTCGCTTCCACCTTCAGTTCCAGCACTGTCCCGGCGTGCGCTACTCCCACGATCCGTGCCCCCCCCCCCCCCCCCCCCCCAACCCCACACACACACACACTCCCCCTCACAGGCGAAGTCACATCCAAGCGGCTGCTGGCAGATGTGGAGCCCTTTGAGATTGTGCGAGTGGTGGGCACCAACGTGGTTGGGTCCTTGCTAGGCTCACGCGAGGCCATCCGCATCATGAGGTCACAGCCAGCCTCTCGGCAGCCAAAGTATCATATCTTCAACCTAGGGTTCTCAAGCTTTGGTGCCCAGGTGCGCTTTGTACATGGGGCAGGTCCTGCACCACAGCAAAGGCATATTGGGGCTTGCCGGTACAAGGTGGCCAGTTCACAAACCCAAAACTAGGAAGGCAGCATAGGGAAGCAGCAACCGTTACTCACTCTCAACCAACGCCTGGGAGATTCAACGCCAGCTCAATGCTTCATCAAGGACCCTCTCGTCGAGGCTACTTGCATGGGTTCGGGTAGCACTGTTGTGATACATCGCCCCAGACCTGCCTCGCCCCAGCCTGCCTTGCGCCTGCAGTTCTCCAAGTCGGCAGTCACCCACAAGGCGACCAAGATGGCGCTCAAGCAGCTGAGCGAGAGCCTGGCAGAGGAGCTGCTGCAAGAAGGGCTGTGCAGCATCGCAGTCCACAACCTGTCCCCAGGCAAGCAAGCTGCCTGCCCTTGATGGGACTGACAGGCTGCAGATGCGCACACTGACTCACTCTGATGTGCAGACCCTCTCATGGAAGGAAGGCTGTGCAAGCAGTCCATGAGAGCGCTAAGCTAGTGAAGGCTTCTCACCCAGCACCATTTGCTATTAATCAGGGCGGTGCCTTGTCCCTGCAGACTTCGCCAGTGGTATTCTCCGTACTGCTTCATTTATTCCTGCCCCAAGCATCCACCCTTCCGTGCTGGAGGCATGGTGCTGGCAGACCTCACTCCTTCTCCCATAGCGTTCCCCCCCATCCCCGTTTGCTACCGCAGGCATGCGGCTAAATAGGCAACTTCAGTCTCCCTGCTGCAGGCATGGTGCTCACAGACCTGCTCCTCAAGGATTCCACCGTCGCAGCTCGCCGCTTCTTCAACACTCTGGCCGAGGAGCCGGAAACCGTGGCAGCAGCGCTGGTGCCCCGCATCCGGGCGGTGCAGGGCACAGGGGGCAGCGTGGACTACATGTCCCCTGCCGATGCTTTCGTGCGCGTTCTGTGGGGGCTGCCACAGGTAGGGTGAGGCAACAGGGCAGCGCCTGGAGTGGACGACGTGTGGCGTTGTGTTTGCTTATTGGTGGCGGCAGGCAGTGCAGCCTGCTGGTTAGCAAACCTGGGATCAGCAGGCCAGCGTGCGAGGGCGTTGAAAAAATGGTATTGACGGCAGGCAGTGTAAGCAGGCGAGAGGTAGGGGAGACCTGTACGGACAAGATCAAATGCAAGGTATGCTCTGGGGCTTTCCTGACTTCTAAGTAACCTTTTGTGATTGGCTGGATGTGCCACGGGCACCCAGGGCGGTCCACCCCATTCCCATGCATGATAGGTTCTGCAAGGGCAAGGTTGGGTGGAAGAAGATAAAATATGCTGGCTGCCTGGGGCATTGGACCTTTTGTTTTATCTCACCTACACAGAAGCTTCAGCAATTAACATGGGCCACATGGCAGCACAGTCACACCCTGCAGATGGCGCTCTCCCAACTGCTGCACATTGGCTGCTGTGGAACTTGGGATGATTCCCCTAGGACGAAACGACCATAACTACCTCCAACCTGGCTGCTGCAGATCGTCAACGGGGGCAGATTCTTTGACAAGGAAGGCAACAGGGTTGCTGCCGGCACGCACAAGTACCAGACCAACGGTGTGAGGGAGCAGTATTGACACTGAGTGTTACTAGCAAGGGTGGCAGGTAGTGCGAACAGGAAGTGAGAGGTGAACTGCACTGACAGGGCTGGGTGCAGGATGCGCCTGTTACACCCCGCTTTGATGCTTACATCTACTGCTTCCATGAGGTGAGGATTTTGTTGTACAGCTGTGATGGATGCCATGTTACTGGGCGATCCCTGCAAAATTTTTGGCTCCCAGGTCTGTAGTATACATGTGGGTGGCACCACAATGTGCAGCATTGGTGGGGAAAACCCTGCACTGCTACTCTTCTACCTCCTTATCCGAATGCTCCAAGGGTAGTTTGCAGACAATATGTTATACGTGGGTAAAGCCTGGAGGAATGACTACCTTCATTCTCCAACAATTTCTTCGTCTTGTAGTCCAAAGGCACCATGAGACATGAATATCATGAGACATATCATATGAGACAATCACAGGGGGCATACAAGGAAGAACTGCAGGCTTTGGACCTCTTGCGAAGAGCAAAATGCGCCCTTGCGCCACTCACAAACGGCTAGGTTCTCAAAGTTGGCACAAGCGCATATGACCAAGCTGACAGTGACACTTGCGGACGATCCCTCACTGCTAACAGCCAGCCTTGTCACTACAGTATATTTCAACCTCTCCTCTGTTCACACTGCCTGCTGACATCAACAAACAGCACCCCCCAAGCTCAGCCTGCTGTCAACACCAGGATCGTGGTGCTTTTTGTACCCCCAATTACAAAACCAACCCGTCCAGCAAGACACCCTGTCCGCAACGTGTGGAACAAACACAGAAGCTTACAGCCTTCCACTGCTGCTCCCCTTCCCTGTAAGGGGTCCCAGTTGCCGGCTGCACCAGCAGACTCCCGACCTAAGTACCACACAGGTACCCCGATTGCACTCCTCCGTGGTGCAGCACCTCGTCTGCTGCTGCCTTTCTTCAGCAGTTGGCAAGGCCTGGAGTGCCTCCAACCCCAGCTAAGAAGTGCCTTACGCCCAACATCCCAACTGCCACCATAGACAGGCCTGCAAAAGTCAGATGCTGGGACCGCTGCTGCGGCCGCCGCCGCCCCGCTGGGGGTTCAGCCCACCCGCCAGCTGTGCCAGCAGGCTGCCGGCCTCCTCCGCTAGGGAGGCCACCCCCCTCACCGCCCTGCCCAGCTGCAGCACATCTGCCAGCCGCCGGTCCAAGGCGGCCCAGGTGTCGGCAAAGCCGGGGGAGGAGTCGGTCAGCATGTACAGCTCCGTGGCTGAGTAGACGCCCAGCAGCAGCGTGCGCTTGGTGTACCTACGGAAGGGGGAAGGCGCCGTGCAATGCAGGGCATGTTGGGTAAATGCCAGCCTGCCTGCAAGCCCGACATGTGTTTTCCTGCTGAAGGGTTGCAACGAGCAGGGCTAGGTTCAGTGATGTGCTTTGACCTAGTACGCATATGCAGCGCTCCTAGTTGCCTGCCAGCCAGGACGTCACAGGGCTGGCTAGGCTTTAGAAAAGTAGCCTCCGCAACCTCCAGTGCATACAACCCACGCGGCGCGCCGGGGACAGAGAGTGACTACCCCTTCCGTCCCCGAAGTTCTGATACCCTGGCAAATGTGCCCTTCACCCTCCTTGTCATGAAGGCCGCCGCCCACCAGTTAAAGTCCGTGGACTTGTCGCCAGCGGCATGCCAGATGATGTCAGCGATGTCCATACGCTGCTGCAGCGCCCGCGCTGCCGAGTCTGGGCGGGCTTGGAGGCTCAGGGCTTGAGCCCAACTGTCTGCAGTCAGGTACGGCAGAGGGTGAAAGTCATTGTGCAGGTCTCCACATATCTACACAATGCCTTCCACCAGTGCAGGAGCGGGACATATATATTTACATATATATTCTTAAGCTTGACAGCTTACAGCGGCTGAAACCATGCGAGCAACAGAGGTTGCTGGGGGCCACTGGTAGTGGAAAAGCGGTAGCACCTTGGACAAACAAGTTACGCGCAGCAGCTCGCCTCGCAATATCGACCGCAACAGTCGAGCCCAGCTGCAGAGAGGCTGATTGTATCAGGGTGCTACTCACTAATGTATGGTGCATTCATTTCCAGCCGCAACTTCACCCCGGTCCTGACTTTTTCTGTAGTCTTCATGCTACCCAGCTCTGACTCCATAGCTCTAAGCCTCTCCTCCAAGTCATGGTTGCACCGAGCATTGAAGTACTGCAATAGGAGCAAGATGGGCCAGTCGCTCGGTGCCATTCAAAAAGCATGCAAGCCACGTGCAGGTGTGAGGGAACCTGTGGTACACTAGGTGCATGTGATGCCTGCTCTTGCGCAGCAGGTGCTGACAGCATCTGCCATCCTGGAAACCAGAAAAGGACCAACGGAAAGAAACCGGCAATGCAGTGGCTACATAGGAATCCTGCAGCACTGGCGCAGCGCGTATGTGACAGCATGGGCGGCAGGTACGGCTACCCACCTCTACCAGCTCTGCTTCGCCCCTGGCCAGCAGACCAGCTGATGAGGGGGACAGCCCCACGTCCGCCGCTCCTGCCGCCAGCGCGGCCGCTGACCAGCCCAGCTGCGCCTGCAAGAAAAAGAAAGGGAGGCGCTTATTGTCAATAAGGTCTACCGGAGGTCGGCAAGGTAAAGTCTAGTGCCAACAGCATGCCTCCTGTAACATTACAAACAAACCTGTATGCCATTCCCAACTGATGTTTCAACTTCATGTGGCGGTAAGAAGTGGCCAGGCTGAGTCTCACCACGTGTTGGAGTGAGGCCTCCAGGAGGTGCAGCCTCTGCTCGTCAACCTCTGGATCCCCCTCAGTCCGGCTACAAATTTCCTCTGCATATTCCTCTTCTACCCTGCCTTCCTGGTATGCATCTTCTGCGAAGGCCTCCTCCTCCTGCTGCTGCTGCTGCTGCTGTTGCTGCAGCACTGAACCCAGTGGCGTGCCGTATACGATCCGTTCCGCGTCAGGCATCTGACTGTGCTGCGGCTGCTGCTGAGGGGCCAGAGGTGTGTTGTGAAGTATCCGCTGTGCGTCTGGCATCTGACTGAAGGTCCTCTGTGGCAGCAGGAACGCTTGTGCAGGGATCAGGCCTGTGCCTTGCCAGCCACCAGGCCGCCAATTTCCAGGTATGTCGCCGAGGCCTTTAGCCGCTAGGCACTGGTGCAGCGCTAAAGTCAGCACTCTGCTAGCGCTGTTGCACCGCGATGCAAGGAGCATCCTGATCATAAGCCTAGGTACACCCGGGCAGCAGGGTTCGGGGTCAGGACAGCAACGCAACCCCAATCTCGTGAACAAATTGTAATCTTCGGATAGATCCCCGAACTGTTTGTTGTCTGTCACCCGCTCGTTGACATGGGTTTACTGAGAAGGCGCTGGCGGGTCTTGTGATCTCGGTGGCACCCCGTAGGCCCCACATGGTCCACCTTCGATCCAAAATTAATGAGCTTCAATAGTACTGAACTAGCACCGCACCTTTGGGAAAGAGTGCCCTGCCGGCCCTGTATGATAGTCAGCAATCGCTAGGCCGGTGCAAGAGGTGTCTTGTCATTCCTCGCACTACCGCTAAAGGGGCTCGCCGCTTGTATAGGTTGGTCCTGAACGCAATGCAGCTCATGTTGCTGCGTCCCTCTCCTACCACGGCATGGCGGAGCTGCAAGTTGCCTTCTAGGGCTGAGGGGAGGCATGTGCGCTGCAAGGTATTGGGATACCTTTGCTCCTTGCACTTGAGCCAGGGCCGGTTCTTGCAGGCACCATATGCAGCCGTAGCTGGTGTACTGACACGCAGGCTTGGCAGCGTGTGTCCTTTCCTCCGGAACAGGCTAGTCTCATACAGGAGGCCGAGGCGCTTCAACTTATGCAGCAGTCTCGCTTGGTAGAGCTTCAGGTGATGCGGCTAGATAGATGTAGATATAGATGTAGAGATATATTGATAGATATGTTGAAGCAGATAGCCCCTTCATAATGTCACTCAAGTTGCGAAGGCACCATGTGGATAACTTCGCGTGGCTCGGAGTGTGCTGATGTCCAACTGCCTTGCTTTGCAGGTAGACCAGCTTGGCACAGCTCTCACAGCCGTGGTGGGCCCTGAGCAGCCCACCCCTGACCGACCTGCCTTCGTCTTGCTGCACGGCTTCGACGGCAGCCACCTGGAGTTTCGGAGGCTGTACCCGCTGCTCAGCCAGCTCGGTGATGTTTACGCAGTAGACCTGGCTGGGTGGGGCTTTACAGACGTTGGCGCAGCCGGCAACCCAGGCGTTCTGATAGGTAAAGCAGCATGTGCAACTACCGTCTTCAGTGACTGTGTGGGATGCAGTATGTAGTGGAGATTGGAGGTCCCCTGCTGACAGGAATCGGGGGTTGCCCAGCAGGTGCCACAATTGCCAGTTGGGCACCCTCCATTAGCAGGGTATGGACGGCAGAGCAGCATGCAAGGCATCCAAGGAGGTGTTCCAATGGTCAATATCTATGCCGGTCTCCCACCCTTGCGCAGGGCCAGAGCAGAAGCGGGAACACTTGTATGCCATTTGGCGTGACGTAGTCGGGCAGCGGCCCATGGTGCTGCTAGGCACTTCCCTGGGAGGCACTGTGGCCATGGATTTTGCCCTGCACTACCCAGAAGCTGTGGACAAGCTTGTGCTGGCCGCCCCACAGGTGCCAGGGTGATTTCAACTATGAGGTTGCGATGTGAAGGCGATGATTTAGTGATATCCTGGGCACTGTGCTAAACAGACTGGCCCTTTAGAAAGTGTGCTTATTGCGGTTGAACTTAGGTAGTCTTCGCCGCCAGCTAAGTTCTGCTGCCAGGAGTCAAGCGTTGAACAAGGGTTGCGAAGTTGGCCTGGCAAGGGTCAGCCGAACGGTTGGAACGCTGCTGACCTGCAGGGGTTTATCGATGGGCTTGGCGTCCTGCCAAAGCTGCCTCGATACTTGCAAGAGGTTGGCGTGAAGGTAGGGCTCTTACTACTCTGTACTCACTGCTCCCAACACGACTCGGAGTCCTTGATGCTGCTGCGCCTGAATAAGGGCCTACATCGGGAAGTACAACCGGTGGTAAGCGGCATGTCGCCCGCTTCAGGTGTTAGTTTAGCTGCCACGCAGGTGCTGCAATCTGACTGGCTGCGCGACATGGCCAACCAAATGGCGTACCATGACAAGCCGCGGCTAGCCACTGTGGAGGCGCGGCGAATAGGCCAGCTGCACACCTCCCTGCCAGGTGAGTTCCCTGAGCCTCCAGCATTGAGCGAGCAACTCAGCAGGGAATAGGGGCAGGCTGCTGTTGTTTGCAAGGACTTACAAGCCAGTGCCATAGAATGCGCACGGTAGACATCCGGGTGCTAACAGCATTACCACAGCTTGCCTGACCTCGCCGCCATGAGGTGTGCGACTTGGTGCATTTGCGCCTGCAGGGTGGATGAATGCCAACATTGCGTTCATGCGCAGCGGCGGCTACAGCATCAGCGGTCGCATCTCACAGGCATGTGTATTTTCATAGAGCGCATGTCAACGCAGCAACAATTTGCAAGGCTTGAAAGGCGCAACCACCTACTCTCACGGCTTCCTGATTCTGCACCGCAGCTACCAGACCACCCTCTCAAAGGGTTGGGAGGAGGATCCGAATTAGCTTTCTCAAGCACGGTCACCACTGGCGTCTCTGCTCTATCGGCATGTTCGCAGGTCAAAGTGCCAACATTGGTGGTTTGGGGCCGCAATGATGAAATCCTAGACCCCAAGAACGCCCAGCGCTTCTTGGATACGCTGCCTGATGCCCGGCTGGAGTGGATCGAGCAGTGTGGACACTGCATCCATCTAGAGCAGCCTGAGAAACTAGTAGAGGTGGTAGCCACGTTTTTGCAGGCACACAGTGCGGCAGGTCCTGCTTCCCCCTTGCAAGGGAGCAACAGCGAGGGTGCTGCCATGCAAGGGTTGGCCGCATAAAGTGAGGAAGACCAGGACTGTGACAGCTGCGCTATTCAGGTTAAGGCCATGCTGACTGGCAAGCCTACAATATCTCAATCAGCCTTTCATTTGATTTGATTTAAGATGGAAATGCAAGTGATTTGATTGGTGTGTGGAGCTGTCAGGTAATGAACCAAATTAGCAACAAGTACTAGTCATACTAGGCATTGTGAACAAGTAGAGGAATGCAAGTCACAGCGGTTCATGAGGCTAACTGCAATAAGGTTTGAGCACGTGGCTGCCTATGACTCCCATGGATGATACAGGGGGTAACACTACAAAACTCGAAGATAGATGGCTATTGGACACGTGAACGATGGATTTGAAGACGAAGCACTCAGTGGCTGAGCAAACTTTAGCCTTTTCAAGCGAGATGCAAAGCATAACTCCAAGTCCAGTCCAGCCCAGCCCCCTCCCTGTTCGCACTACCTGCCACCCATGCTAATAACTGCATAGACCCCTGTCAGCCCAGTATACCCATACCTCCTTTCTGATCGCATTACCCGCCACCCTCAATGAACTCTAGCCTTGCTGGCCTGAGCCACTACCTGTGGCGCCTTGCGCAGCATAGAACCCAACACGGTGATGCTTTAGAGGGCCGTTGCCTGCAAGGTGCGCCACTATGGCCTCTGCCACCTCCTCATAGCTGGGCCCGACAAGCTGGCCCTTGATGGCAGCTATGGCTGGCAGCAGCATCGCGTTTGGCAGCAGGGCTGCCCAAGCTGGCAGCTGCACCGGCAGGACATCTACGCTCACGTGTGCTGCGGGTACTGTGCTGACACCTGGCTGCTGCTCTGCTGCCTGTGGCTTGTCGACCATGGCTCCAGGGCAGGCAAAGGACCAGTCCAAGGAAGCGAACGCCTCTTGGGACAGGTACGCAAAGTTTGTTTTGTGGATGCGGTACTTGGGCATGGGAAACCCAGGAATATCTACCAGCATCATCCCAGCTCTGCCGGGCAAGTCCAAGGCACCTGCACATGAACAGCAGGTCTTAGGCTTTTGTCACTCGATATGACCTATCAAGAGATTTCTGGAAGCCTGGGGGGCAGACTCATCATTCCACAGATGGGGTGGGACCCCAACCTCTGCCCCCGAAAGAGACTTACTGCAGGTTGCAACCTTTCCTCTTTTCTTTTCATCCAGACAACCAGGCATGCACTAGAACTGGGTGCAAGTCAGACAGGTTGGCTGGACACATAATCAGTCACAGTCAGGCCAGCGCCTACCTGCGCCACCAAGCGCCCAGAACCGCCGGGGCCCTACCAGCGCCTCATTGGCGGCTTCTGCCGTGGACCTCACCAAGGAGTGCAGCCGCTGTGCCTCCTCAGGGGTGTCACCAATGTAGCCCGCCGTCTGCACGTCATGGTTGGCACCTTAACCACTGGCACTACAAGTTCTAGGCGTTCATCTGGGCTAGCAGGACGGCCTTTGCCAGCCACCACTTCCATTGGGCAGTGTCATTCACCACCCCTTCGCCTGCTGGCGAGGTGGCCATGCAGCTGCAAGGAACCGAAAGCGGGACTCACTTACCTGAACTGCTACTTCGTGGCCCTGCATTGCGGCCTTCAGCTGCTCGCTGTCAAGAGCATCCCCTTCCACCACGGCAACCCTGCTAAACAGCTCATCCCCAATAGCCGCTCGGAGTCGCTGGGAACTCCGCACGAAAGCGGTCGTATCGTGGCCAGCCCGAACACTTGCTGCCAGTATGCGTGAGCCTAGCCGGCCACCAGCCCCAATAATGAATACCTTCATAGCGCTCTGGCAAAAGGACCAGGCCACCAGGACACACTGAGCAGTGCTCAACTAGAACAAGTGTCAAGTGGCTCTCCAAGTGGCTAGATCCTAGAACAACTTGTGTGTCTAGGGAGGCTCAAAGGCAGCTGCTCCTGCCTGTCCTGTCCACCAAATGTAACACCATAAACCATATCTTACTATCTCATACGGAACCCAAGGTTCTTCGAGGACAGGTACTGAGCTGAACAGTCCGCGCTGATCTTTGCAAGAAGAAGAAGAAGAAAACTCGACAAGGAGTGACTTAGTTCGATCAGTCAGCAAAGTCAGCTGCAATGCGAGGGGAGGGTTATCTCCTCCTTGTAGGCTTACCTGGGAGCAGGCCAGGTACCTTGACGGGTATCTGGTGCGGGTGCTGATCCGAGCTCAGCTCCTGAAGCAGCCATGGGACCAGCCCAGACCACGATTGCATCATCAATCCCGATGCAAGAATGGCTCGTGGCATAGTAACTTTACGGTGAGGCATTGCATGTGCCCAACCAGGATTTGCTAAGGCATGTGCCGAGTGCAGAAGCTGCTTGCCTACCTAGTGGTGTGACAACGGCATCATGTCATCGTCGAAGTCTGCCCTATCGAGGGGGCTTCGAGAGAACACGGATGAAGAGCAGTCTCCAAGGCCCACAGTCGCCCCACCTCCCCGACCGCCGCCCCAGTCTCCCCCAACCTCAGCAGCACTTCCCATCACAAGCAGGAGCGGCCATGCGATCAATATCCCCTCGCAGTCGTCCTCCCTGCATAGGGGTGGCAGTGGGGTGTTTGCAGCCTCCCCAGCCTGGGGAGACACCCCCTCCAGCTACAGCGAAAACCAGTACGGGGCGTCGCCGATATGGGGAACGCCTATGCCCTACCTGGTTAGGCAAGCACCTCGCCAAGTGCTGAGGGGTTTTCGTCAGGTATGGCTGAAACGATTTTAGCTGGGGTCTTGAGGTGCGCTTGTGTGTGGACTGCCCAGCAAAAAGCAGTCATGCTGGTCTACGAGAGTTGTACTCAACTCGCGTACCTCCCTGAGGAGGTGTCAATGTAAACGTTTGTGGCTTGCGGTGTACGCCCTGCAGTCGTTGGATCAGCAGTATGCGCTGCCGGTACAGCATGAGACGGAGGACGAAGAGGGTGCGGCAGCAGACCAGCATGACTCGTTCCCAGCTAGGATCGGCTCCCTGACCCGCGCATCCCTCCATCGATCTACCAGCCAAGAGTCTGGACGCTCAGCCTCGCTGCTTGCACAGGCGGGCCTCGGGGCCTCTTTAGGCAACGGCGCCAGTGCGTCCGCCCCCAGCTCAGCTGCAGCGGCGGCTGCTTCGGCTGCTGCGGCGGCGGCTGCAAAGCGTGGCGAGGATGGGGGTTTGACGGAGCCGCTGCTGCTGTCGCCGGAGTTTGAGCCTTCTGGGGACCGGGGCGTCAACGAGGCCAAGCCCAGGTTGGCTGCAGGCTGTGGTCCGTCACCCTGTCAAAAGGCATTGTACGCTGGCTGGTCACTGAATTCTGTTTAGCGCGCGCGCACCCTCCCCCCCCCCCTCCTCCCTCTCCCTCTCTCACACGCACACACCACCCCAATCAGACGCTCTTGCATGATGTTTGAACCTGGGGCTTATCAGCAAACATTGCCAGGGGTGTGCTTTTGATTTGGGAATACTGCCACATACATGTTGACAGGCATCTATTCACCAGTCATGTTTTGCTACAGTCTAGCTACTTCCATGTCTACAGTCGCAGCGTAGAAGGGGGCGTGCAAGTCATGGTGTGGCTGCTCCTGGGCTACTGGATGCAGCAGGAGCAAGTCAGGTCATGTTTGATTGCAGGGGCGGGCAGTCGTTGCCGGAGACTCCCCTGTCACGGGCCTTGGTCTTTGGCTCCATCAACAGCATTGCTACCGTGCCAACGCTCATCGCATTTGCAGCAAGTGAGCCCCTGGTTTCAATGCTGTCATTGAGAAGACAGGGGTTGAGGGATGCCTTGCGGCAAGTATCCGGTTGATGCTGCTTGTGGTACCCGGGTCTCCTTTGTCAGCTGGCAGCCTGTGTGGGGAAGCCACCTGGTGCAGCTGTACCTTAGGCATGAGCCGTGAATTTGGGTCAATTGTTGTGAAACCTGGGTTGTGGTCCATCCTAGGCATCGGCCAGGTGCACAGGTATTCGTGGCGCGGTCCGGCGTCGGCCCCCCCCCCTCTCCCTTTGTCTATCATGCCTAGGAGCCCGAGCCATGTAATAACCCTTGCCTTGTGTGCCCTTGCCCCCCTGCAGTTGTGTTCAAAGCCCCTGTTTACGCTCCGTACATTGACTTGCTCTGCAAGTTCTTCTTCCTTGCATCGGCCGTCATCCAGGCCGTGTTCTGCATGCAGTCCAGCCTGCCCTATGCCATTGGACAAGTGTGAGTTGGGCAAGGCTCTGAGGTCAGAGGCATTCGAGATTGTTCATTACTGGGGTTGGTTCCTGTCTCCGCTCACCATGCCTACGCCACAACCATGTGTGTCGTGACGACTCCGCAACTTTGCCAGGCCTACGGGTCGTAGGTGCTTAGTACATTGAGGTGGTTACCCGCGCCCTGCCTGGCCTGCTCCTACGCCGGCAGACAAGTCTGGAAGTTCTCCCTGTGAGGCCTGTGTTTGTGTTGCGTGATTGCTGCGCGTCCCCTCCCAAGTGCCATCTACATGACGTACATGTGTCTGGTGTGCATGTGTCCCTCGGTTAAAAGGTTCATGCCGATGCGTTTGT
Source organism: Parachlorella kessleri (assembly GCA_001598975.1). NCBI lineage: Eukaryota > Viridiplantae > Chlorophyta > Trebouxiophyceae > Chlorellales > Chlorellaceae > Parachlorella > Parachlorella kessleri. The sequence continues at coordinate 7,443 of BBXU01000922.1, read as the reverse complement.
GTGCCCTAGCATCCAGTCGGGTGCTGCAGAAAGCTATTAGCTAGGGCATGCCCGTGTGGCTCTTGTCCTTTTCTTGCTCTGCATGCTTTACACCTGCGCCAGGTCAGCCCTTCCTGGACACCAGGGCTCCTCATTTGCCGCTTGGTATGCAGGCAAGACGTTGGGCTGATTTTTTTGTCGGCCATGGCCTCCTCCATTGCTGTGCTCTGCGCCGAGGCTGGCCGCGACGCAGCTACTGCGCTCGGCACCTCTCTACTCACCATGACAGTCTGCACCTTCCTAGTGGGGCTTGGAACGCTGGCAGTGTGTGAGTGCAAGGGGGCGGGGTGTTGGGGCTTGCTGGGGGCCCGGCATGAGCCGTGATGGCTGTGCCTGAGGTGCAGGACAAAGGCTGGTAGGGTGCACATATGGCAGCTCATCGCAAGAGCCGGTACATCTTTGGCAGTACCTCTGGCAGTACCCTGGGCAGCAGGCTAGCATCACCTGCCAGCTGGGGCGCAGCCTTTGGGGGTTGACTTGCCTGCTGACAGAGGTGTTTGGGGTTGCTCAGTACTGCCGCGGCACGTTCCCCTGCTGTCTGTATGCAGCCAAGTTCAAGCTGGCTGGGCTGGTGCAGTACCTGCCCCTGCCGGTGGTCGGGGGATACCTTGGCTTTGTGGTAGGTGCAGCAAGGTTCACGTCTGCTTTGCATACCTGGTGCGAGTCCTGCTTGCAGCAAGTGGTGGTCGCTTGGGTTCCTGGAAAAAGCAGCTGAGCTCCCACATGAGAGAGCATGGAGTCAAGACTGTGTAGTGGTGACGGGTAGCAGCGCCATAGAATGCGCGCCACGTGCACTGGCCGCTTGGTTTGTTGCATGTCCTAGGGAGCATTGGTTGGCGCTGCGGCCCAGCCCCGGGCTTTAGTGACCCCAGTCTGCTATTGTGCAGGGCTACTTTTGCATAGCGAGTGGCGTGGGGCTGGGGGCGGGAGTTGCGATTGACACGATACCCAGGTGGGTGGGGGTGCGAGGGGCGTGTCAGGATGCTGGGGCTTAACCCTGCTATGGAGTTCCATGCGCATGTGTTGGGCGGCGGCAGCTACCGTAGGGTAATGATAAGGCCTGTACCCCCCCCCCCACTGCTCCCGTCTGTTAACAGATTTTGATTGCAGCTCCGTTGGATGCATGGAGTGCCACATGGCGTCGCCAGCTGCGCGCACAGCAGCGCGTAAAGCTTGCAGAAGGTGTCCGTTGTGTAGCTGCTCTCAGCGCCCCTCAACCCCAATCCCGCCGGTGTAGCCACCAGCCTAGCCCCAGCCATGTATGTTGTGCCCTGCCGTGCAGCTGGGCGCACCTGGCCAGCTGGGATGCGCTGTGCAAGCTGCTGCCCACGCTGGCCTCCTGCGCTGCGATGATGATCACCCTGGAGAAGGTGGCCCACCCCCTGGGCCTCCCCGCCGTCATGGTGTCCATTGTGGCCGCCTTCCACCTGACACTGCTGGGCCTGGGGGTGACGCTGAAGCAGGCGCAGCATGCCGGGTGGGCCATGGAGGCGCCGGTAAGCTGGCGAGTGCCGCGTGTGGAGAGGCACGCTTAGTAATGGTTATGCAGGGTCGGCAATGTATGCGCCGGTGAGCTGGCGAGTGCTGCGTGTGGAGAGGCATGTTCAGTAGTGTTTATGCGGTGGGCCATGGACGCGCCGGTGAGCTGGCCAGTGCCTACGAGGGGGGAGCTGCCCTTGCAGCTGCCCTGGCTGTGCATGTCTTCCACCCTGGTGCACCCTTGGGTGTTTGTGATGGCTGGCAGGAGATCTAGCTGGGATTCAGTACGCCTCTGAGCGCAGACCCAGGCCTGTTGCTTTGAATGTCCTATCTGTCTGCGCTCAGATTCGTTACAGGCGCATCAGTGGCTCAGGGCTGGCTGAGTGTATGTCTCCTGACTCTGGCAGGTTTCGAGGCCACTCTTTTTGTGTTGCAGGAGGGGAGCCAGAAATTCTGGGAGCTGTGGGACCTCTACAACATCCACGGCTTCAACCTGGACGGAGTCTACCTGCAGGCCGCCGTGCGGCAGGTCGGAAAGGTGGGCAGCTCTAGATGGCCATGACGTCGCCCGGATGCGTGCACTCCCCCTGCGCCTTGACATGCAGCAGAGCAAAGCAGGCTGTAGCTGCCGCACAGCTCCGTAGAGTAACAAGGTGTCAGGTGTGGTGGCTGGCTTAGAAGCTGTTGAGGAGCTGGAATTTGGGTATCTGCTCCCAAATTCTCCTGTACTCTTGTGCCACCTGACATGCAGCCACCACGAAGGCTGTTGATGCTGCATTGATGCTGCGTTGCTGTGTCCTGCCATGGCTTGTAGCCGGTGCGCCCAGCCAACAGAGTGGTGGTGGTGTGATTGCTGCAGTTCTTTGGGCTGCTCCTGGTGGTCTGCTTCGGGAGCTGCATGGACATTGGTGAGCAGGCTGCAGTACATGTGCCGTTGTGGCGTACAGTACTTACATGGTGGCGTGGCGTGTAGTGCGCATATCACAAGATGGTTGGGAAGGCTACCTCGAGCCATATGGCATTCCGCCAGTGACATTCATGGGCAGCTGGCAGCAGTGAAACCCCGGCTTGTTATTATATTTCACAGCCGCCAGTAGGAGTCGCCGCTACTCACTGCACCTTGCCGCTTTGTCGGAAGCCTGCCCTGCTGAATTCCACGACGCATGCTGGGCCACCCAGGAGACACTCTAGCAGCGCTTCTCAAGTGCGAGGTGGCCGGTGTAACATCATCTTCTTTCACAAAACGCCCCCCTGCCGTTTTGTGTGCAGCCGCCATCCAGCAGGACACGCCCCAGAAGATCGACTTTGACCGCGAGCTGCGCTGCGTGGCCGTGGCCAACATGGTGGTGGGCGTGGCCGGCTGCGGCTACACCGGCAGCTACATCTTCTCCCAGACGGTGTTCACCATGCGGGCGGGGGTGTTCAGCCGCTGGAACGGCGTGGTGGTAGTCATTGCGGAGTTTGGGCTGTTCCTGCTGCCTTTCTCTGTGGTGCAGGTGAGCCCCCTGGCTGCATGGCAACCCTGTCGGGCACTGGCGGTGCATGAGAGCTGCACCTGTAGCAGCTAGTCACTCCTGTCGCCCTGGCGTGTGCTGCGCGTGTCTTGGTGTGCAAGGGGGCCGCCAGGAGTGATCATGGTTGCTCCATTCTACTGTCTGGGCCGGGACAAGGCAAGGTGCAGGCTCACAGCACCCTGCGCTGCGGGTGCTGCGTGCAGTACATGCCCAACTTCTTCTATGGCGCCCTGCTGCTGTGGTTTGGCATTGAGATCAGCCGCGACTGGCTGGTGCTCAGCTTCCGCAAGCTGACAGTCACAGGTGGGCATTTGTAGAGCCGAGTTACGAGTCTATGTGAGACTCCTAGCTCCGCTTGCCGTGCTGTGCATGCCTTGCATGCTACGCCCCATTCGAAGCATGCAGCAGGTGCAGCGTGTGGGATCACCCAGTGGCCTTGCCTGCACCATACCACCGCAGCAGTCCCCCGCTGTACAATCCGCCCCATGTCACTGCTGAGGGCCACCAGGCCACTTGAAACTGTTCTAGCTGTGCCTTCACAGCTTCACCCTTGCTGCGCTGCGCTGTGCTGCGCCTGCAGAGTACGTGCTGCTGTGGCTCAGCTTTGCCACGATCATGCAGCTGGGGCTGGAGATGGGCATCGGGCTGGGGATTGTTATGGCCGCACTCTACTTCTCATATGCATATGCCAAGGTACAGCCTGCCTTGTACCCAATGCTAGCTGGGCTCTAGTAAGCAGGGCCGTTGCATTGTCGTGCTGTGCGTGCGGCGAGCATTGGGAACGTGTCCCGGCCGCTGCGCCACCCTCGCTATCTGAGATTGTTGTGCAAGAAACAGCCCATGTGAGCTCCTGTTCTCTTGATGGTGGTCTTCTCGTGCCTTCTGCTTGCCGCGCCTAGGCTTTAGCAACAGCTCCATTACCACCCACATCTGCCTTTTGGCATGTGAATCATATCGCGCCCCCCAGCCCCCACGCGCCCCTGCCGCACGCCTATGATGCTGCCACCAGTCATGACTGCCCCACCATCCTCTCCGGCACACCATGCGCTTCCTACCCGCCCTCCCTGCCGCCCTTTCTTGCTGCAGAGCCAGGTGACGGGCCTGGGCCTGGTCCACATGCGCAGCGGCGTGGTGCGCACGCTGGAGCAGCAGGCGGCCCTGGACTTGTTTGATGCCCGCCTGGTCACGGCTCGCCTGCGGGGGTTCATCTTCTTTGGCTCGGCCAACTCCATCGGCATCAAGCTGCACCAGGCAAGGCAGGGGAAGCCCCTCACACGGGGAGGTGGGAGGGGGGAGGGGGGTTGTCCTGAAGGACACCCCTGTGCCCCATCCGTTCTCTAGCCTGAGGTGTATCTCCGTCTGGTCAGGCCATTGTGTGAGGGAGGACGGTGCAGTTGAAGTGGGGTTGGCGACGGTGCCTGTGGTGGGGCTTGGAGGAGTGGTTTGCCGAGGGCAGAGGCGGGCCGCTGTTCCCTTGGGCGAGGGAGAGGTGCGAAAGAAGATCACAGTGCCTTCATACCTAGCGACTGTGCAGCGGGCACTCACTGGTGCATCTGTGCGCCAGCCACAACGTCAGAGGTCCCTGGCCTGCGCCGCGCCCCGCAGGCCGCCCAAGGGTTGGTCGAGTCGGATCACAGCGCGCTGCGCTTCTCCGAGAGCGCTGAGCTGGCGGTGGACCACAGCAGGCGAACCGTGGGCGAGGGCTATGAAGCTCTCAAGATCACCCAGGCAAGGACACAGCAACTGCCTCGGAGGTCCCCGACATCCTTGTTGGTGTGCTTAGCTTGTTTAAAGGGCAGCGTTGAGGCAATGCACCCTGTGACCGAGGTAGCAGCCCTCCTTTTGTTGAGGATCATCTAGGGCTCCATGTGGGAGTAGAAGCTCTGGTCGCTTTGCATGGGCCTCGCTGTGGCAAGGAACCACCATCTGTTGCTGTGTAAGCGAGCCGGGCAACCCCTACCCCTTGCCAGGATCCAGTCCTGCTGACACGCTGCCTAGCATGGTGGTGGGTACACACGGCTTGGAATGGGGGTTGTGCGGCAGAGCCTGCGCCCCATCCATGGCCTGCTGCTCATGCGCACTACAGATGCAGATGGAAGTAGTAGCACTTTCCCATGCGGCCCACAAGCTTGCAGGGCCGGGGCGGGCAGCCCAGGTCCCCTCAGGCAGCCCTTGCTCCTCCGCCGATGCAACGCTCCCTCCCATACCGTGCATCCCTGTTAACCTGGTTCCCCCCCACCCTATACTGTTGCCTTACCTTGGCAAGGATGTGCAACTGTGCGCTGCGCTGATTGCAGGCACAAGAGGCCCTAGCCAGGGCGCCCAGGTACATGCTCCTTGACTTCACCCACGCCACGGGGCTGGACGCGACTGGTGCCCGCACCTTCGGAATCCTCTGCAGGTAAGCTCGTCAGATTGGTTTGGGTTAGGCTGCCCTGTGTTTCCTGGAGAGTGCTTCCACCCAAATCTGTGTGAGCCCTTCATTTCGTTGTGCCTGCTGGTGATTGTCTCTGTGCCTGTGCCATGGGGCTGTGCTTGCTAGGTGGTGGTGTGATGCACTGCTGACAGCAGCAAGGCTCTCGGTCTCCGGCAATCTCACAGCTTGGTTTGACAGCGAGGTTCTTTTGTGGCCACCCAACCCCGTTGTGCCCTTGGGCATGCGCCACTGCTCGTGCTTGTCCTGCTCGTCTGCAGAGACCTTTTGGAGCTGGGTATAACCCCCTTGGTCACAGGCATCCAGGAGACCAATGCAAATGCCAGGAGGGAGCTTCTGGAGGCGCATGGGGTGCCCCTGAAGCGCAAGCGCTGGCCGCCGCCGCTACCAAGCCCCCTGGGCAGCACCGAGGCTGCCGCTGCCGCTGCTGAGGCAGGGCTGGGCGGGTCAGCTGGTGACCTATCAGGTGTGTGGCCCAATCTTGCCATCAAGGAAAGGGTTACGACAGCTGCAGCTTGGGACACGGTGATGGGGAGTCCTGCGGCTGGATGCGCCTGCTTGCCACCGAGAGCCTTGAATATCCGCTTTGGATTGCGCTAGAGTGGCAGGTGCCTATGAATGCTGACACCTGCTTGCACAAGCAAGCAGCCTGGGGGAGCACGCCATCGTATTTGGATATGTCTGCCCTTGTTCATCCCCCCGCCCGGAGGCAAACTTAAATGGCCCTGTGCCCATGCAGGCGCCACCATGGCCCAGGGCGCAGCTGAGGCACCGCAGTGGCTCAGCTCGGACTCCGAGGTTGAGCAGGCGGGGGAGTGGAGGTGCCTGGAGTTCACCACTCTGGAGGAGGGGCTGCGGTAAGCGAGCCTTGCCCCAGGCACAGCATAAAGCAGCGCAGTTTCTGATCCAGCCCTCTGCAGGAGCACGCCGCGTTGTGGCGTCCGCAGCACTCCAAGGCACTTCGAAGTGCTTGTGTATATACATTTGTGATGCCTCCTTGCCGACCAAGTCAGCATCTCCTTGTGTCCTGTGTGTAGCCCTGGCAGCCGCAACCACTTTGTAAGGCAGCTGGCTGCGTAGGGCTGCTTTCTGGGGTTCGTTCCACCTGGCCACAGTAACCGCGGTGTCCGCCGTCTCTCTGCTGCTGCCCGGCCAACTGTGGCTGCTTCTCGTTGCCTTCCGCACCGGCACTCCTCTGCTGCTTGCTTCACGCTGTCCCCTGAGTGTGTGTGTGTGTTGTGTGCAGCTACTGCGAGGACCACTTCGTGGAGGTGGCTGTGGATTGCGGGCTGTGCCCCGCCCCCACTGCCAGGGTCACGCTGGAGGCCCTGCTGCGCTCACACCTGCCCAAGGTGCGTGGGCAGCCTGAGGGGGCTCTGCCAATTCAAAAAAAACATTGCCAGGGACTCCGCACAGTGGAAGGCCTAGGCTAGAGGGTCGAGCTCCATGTTCTGAGTGCGATTTTGAGCGTGCAGCACGCAAGGGTTTTGTGGGTTTGCGTGGAGGCCATGGATGTGGTGCTTCTGGGTGCGGGGGCCACGGTATCTGGGCCTTGATGCTGTGGCCTGTGCCACTGGAACCTAGAAGCAGGGTCTGGGACGCGAAGTAAACCCTGGCATGCCGCGCCGCCAGCCCACCCCTGTCTGTTCCTTTCGGCTTGTTGCTTCCCCGCGCTCCTGCGGGTGAGAGCCACACAGCCTTGCCACTTTAGCCAGTGTCATACAATGACCCAGGCAACCCCCTGCCCCGCTGTGTACTGCAGGTGCCCTTCCACCCCTCCGCTGACCCGGCCCAGATGGCCCACAGCCTGCTGCAGTACCTGGGGCGGCGGTCTCTGGCGCCGGGGGAGTACCTCTGGCGCCGCGGCAACGAGGCAAACGACTGCTACATCATTGAGAAGGGGTCGGTGCGGGTGAGCAGGGTCGCTGCAACCAAGCGGTGCTGCGGCAGTGAGAGGGAGTCTTTTTGGGGGGGGGG
>BBXU01000921.1:0-15868 GCA_001598975.1 Parachlorella kessleri | reverse complement strand
CCCCCCCCCTCCACACACACACACACACACACCACCACCACCACGACACAGACACACACACCACCCCCAAACACCCACCCACCCACCCACCCCACCCCCATCCACACACAGACTCACCCCCAGCGTGCACTGAACAGCAGTAATAAGCCCTCACTGTGGTTGGAGACTGCCCCAGGCCGCCATCTTTATTCCGATCCCTCCTCTCCTCTCCATTTCGCTGAGCCTCCCAAACATGGTGCTATCCTGCGCAGCACCCACGAGTATGGCCCTGGCTGCGTGGTGGGGGCCCTGGACCTGTACCTCCAGCGCCCGCGAGCGTCCACAGCCCTGGCCACCAGCCAGGGCGGCGCCAAGCTGCTGCGCCTGTCCAGCGCCAAGCTGGCGGCGCTGGCGGGGGAGGCGCCGGCGGCGCTCAACCTGGTGCAGGCGGTGCTCATGCGCGCGATCTGCAGGCAAGTTTGTGCAGGGCGCCTGTTGGCTCAACATGGGTGCAAGTCCAGTGGTTGATGTCTGGCTGGGGTTAGGGATATGAGGGCGCCGGCGCCGGCGGTGCGTAGCATCCTGGGGCAGGCCTTGATATGCAAATGATCTCCAGGCAAGGGCGGCTCCCCTATGGGCAAGCTTGCATGAGTTGCATTCACCACCATATTGCATGCGCGCCGTGAAGCATGGTACCTCCGGCAAGCATCAACTGCTGCCAGCCTGGTTGCGGTCAAAGTGGGATTCTGGCCCAGCTTATCATGGGAAGCTTTTTGGTACCCTCAGGCCTAGGTGCACCTGGTGGCTGGCAGGGGATCGTAGGATACCGCTCAAGGCCGGACAGAGCTGGGTGCATGAGAGGGGCCTAAGTGTACCTGAGCCAGGCATATGCACCCATAAGTACTGTTGTAAAGAAAGTATTGTTGAGCGCTGTACACTTTCTGGCCGTTGCAGGGATCTAGCTGTGGCTATGGAGGCCGCGTCACAGACAGGGTCGGACTAGCCATATTGTAAGGAAGAGGCAGCAAGCTTTCACTTAGGGTGGCAGGTAATGCGGTCAGAGAGGAGGTACGGGTATGCTGGGCTGATAGGGGTCTAGATATGCTTTGTGTCTTGCCTGAGAGCTGAGCCAGTAGGTCTCTCCACGGAACAAGCTAAGGCCACTTTTGCTAGTTCTGTGGTAAGTGGGGTTCTGCATTTCCTGGGCAGGGTTAGGCGTTAGCAGTTGAATTCATTATGCTCTTGGCATTGATAGTTGCTGGCACATGTGCGATGCGTTTCATGGCTACAAATCATTCAGCTGCCTGGTTGGTTGCTGTAGGTTTGATGCATGCATGTCACAAACTTTGCCCAGAGGCTTGAGTGCCATGTGAAGGGAGCTTGGGATGAGCAGGCCAGCTTGCAAACGCCTTGTTATCCTTGGGAGACACCGGTTAAACTGCTCGCCCGGCTCACCTAGCCATCTCCCTTGGGGGCCGACAGTGGTAAGCACTACCCTGGGAGCTTGTCTTTTGTATGGGCAACATCCTGCTAAGTCTCTTGTAACTGCCCCGAACTCCATCACTTCTTCAAAGACTAGGACTTACACCGGACCAGCCAGCCACAACCCTTCCTGTGACACGATGACGCTGTCTAAGTCGCCAACAACAACTGTGCTGACAATCAGTCACTTGAATCTAATGAAGCCTAGGCTAAACCACTAAAACGATTCACTTCAGATCCTGAACAGTGCTACAGTGAAAAAGCCATGTGCAGCACGCTGCGGTCACACAATGTAATTTACGGGATACTAATCCTCCAAGCCGAATACAGCAGCCAATTCGGGAAGCAAAGACAGCACTGGCAAGCCCAACTCGTGCCCAAAGAAGGGGGCACAACCTCACTTCACTCACAACTAAATAATCGATGCGTAGTACATGCAGTGTGGGAGATCACTAGGCGAAGAGCAGGAAGACAGCGAGCGCACGTGCACCTCCAAACACAAAGGGCGCCACACACCACCACATCAGCAAACTTGAAGGAATGCAGGCCACCAGCACAAGAACAATTTCAAGATATTGACTTGGAATAACCCGACCCATGCACGAAGTACATAGACAATGACAGGCCTCTGGACGAAGGCCAACTGTAAACGATGCGCCACAGCGGCCCGAATGCCACATGTAGCTTCCAGGCCCACCCTGGGCATGCAGCATACCAGTCCCACGAAGCTTGGTGCACAGCTGTCGCAATACAAATACGCTGCTACCAATATGGCGCAGCACAAACCCTGGACCCTTCCCACCCACACGCATAAAAACCATTTTGTGACCCACGGTCAAACCCCGCCATTACATAGCTCCTGGGCACACAACTCTTGCCCCAAACAATACCAGGGCCCCTATTTCTATAAAACTGCCCCCTCAGCAGCAGCAACCCACCAGCAGCCTCAAGCAGCAGGCACGGCCACTCCCTCCATGTGAGCTGCCTCGCAACGCGCATGCTTGCAACTCATCATATGCAAGGCGTGTGCCTGGGCAGAGGCGTGGCCCTCCCAGGACGAGCTAGTGGTCCTGGCAAGACCATCTTGGTACGCGTCAGGCGTACTGGGACCGCTGCCGCTGCCCCCGCTGTCAGCCATGCTGCCAGCTCGGCTGGCGGGGCACGACCGGCTCTGCCTGGCCGCATCAGTATGCTGCAGGCAGCTGCTGGGGGAGGCAGGCACTCCTGCATGGGTGGCTGCTCGGCACAAGGCACCCCCTCGGTGCACCTGCATCGCCAGCCGCGGGCATTGCTGCCCACACGCACCGCCGGGCGCCTCCAAGCAATCCGACAGGGCCGCTGCTGCTGCTTCGGCTTCTTCGCAAGGTTCAACCAGAGCCCCAGCAGCATTGGCTGTGCTGCTCAGGGTCAGCTGCTGCGCAACCCAGGCGCCGCCCCTTGCTGCGGCGTCTTGGATGTACTGCAGGCACATATCAACACAAATAATAAAAATAACCGCAGTGGCAAAAGCTGCCAATCTGGCTTTGCCAGTGCCACTGCAACACAGCCAGTACAATCCATGTCTTGCGTGCCCATGCAAATACAACAAGCCAAGGTATACAGTAACCTTGACGAATAGCTCGCTCAGAGAGCTCCTTGATGCCAATCCAAGGTCAAACTACTGCCTATGCAGCACGATGCCGACTAAGTAGCCAAGGCGCCTACGGCCTATATGGAGCTACCCCACATAGCTGCGCCCTCTCCACAGCTTTCAACACACCTGGAGGCAGGCGCAGAGCTCCGGGACATCCACGTGTGCTCTGTACCCCAGCCGACCCAGCAGCTCCAGCTCTAGGCTATTCAACTCCTGGAGGCTCACGCCTCCAACCTGGGCGTAGTAGTTATTTGTGAAGTACCTGTCATCCATGAACTTGCAGGCCAGCATAGTGCCAGTAATAAGAAGCCTGCGGCAGATAAACCACTGGTTTTGTGAACGGACAAACAACCATTGTCACAGTTGACTGGGTAGTTCCTGCGGGGGCCAGGGATGCCAAGGTTCGGCAGATGCAAGGCCAGACACCAACAGCAAATGCAAGGCAAGACACTAACAACGAATAAGAAAATCGGCATCGGTCAGTGTACACAGGACTTCCACGCCACGCTGGCCTGCTTGCTTGCCTGTGAACATTCATGTGTGACAACTGATAGACGGGATCTCCAGTCGCAAGTCGCTGCATGTATGCAAACGCCATCACCTGCGCAAGCCAATAAAGATCGTTCGATCTTGACACCCCACATCTTGGCCTTGAAGGCTAAGGGCAAGCCATACTGCTCAAATGCTTGACCCAGCTTTAAGGTCGCACAACGGTACCACAGGGTGTTTCAAGCCATGTTGCGCGTCGCTTACCAGGCAGACAGGCGAGCACTTGGTGTACTTGAAGACCCTTTCAAGGTAAGCCTCCACTGATATCTGTGGTGTGGATAAGGCATGGAACTTGGACACTCTCTGCTGCGCCCTCCCTGCAGGAGCTGCGTGTCGCCCTAGCTCCCCACTACAAGCCCTAGGCTCTGCCGCTGCCCCAGCTGTGGCCGCAACGTCCACGTGAGCTCGCAAGGCGGCTGATAGCAGAGGCAGGACTGGCGGGGTGCTGCTCCCAGGCGGGGCATGCAGCAGCAAAAACTGCTTCCCAAAATCCATGCCTGCCTGCATTGCCGAGAAAGTGGTGGTAAGAAAAACCGTTGGAAGCAGCTGCCCGGCGGGGTCACACATCACCTCTCGCTCAAACCAGCGCCGATGGTTTCGACAGAGTGCGATTGAGAGCGTTCATAGGACAAAGTGCACGTGTGAGGCGACCCGCAGGTAGCTGTCAAACATCACCTATTATCAGGGTGGCCCACTGGGGGGCTGCCACAGCAAACAGTCAGGAGAGCGCGTACACCAAGATGTATATGAAAGAAAGAGGAGGGAAAGGGAGAAGAGCAAACCGTAGGTGCCGCAGAAGTGCGGCTGTTGTAGCGGCAGCTCTTCTGATCTGCATGCTTCGTGACGGTGAGGACTTAGGCCCAGTTAAGAAATTACTGTCAATGGCAATCAAGCAACATTAGTGATGTTGGACTTCACAATAAAGGACTTTGATGGCTCATTCGTCCCTCCCCATCATGCAGCATTGCAAGCTAGACTAGTAGCACCTGTGGGTAGGTTGCGAGCTCAGTTGAGAGGGTGCAGGGCGTTTGTGTCAGAACCTAGGCAGCTTCGCAAGACCAGGCTCCAAGTGGCAGCAGCCTTCAAGGGGTTTGGCCAGCCGGTTCAGCCCAAGCCGAGTGAAAGCAAGGCTTGCCCCTGCGGGAGTGGCCTTGGATATGAGGTGCGGCACCACAGGTGCTTGGCTGGTTGCTTATATATATGGCAGTCATGGACGTATCGCGTCGTAAGGTACAATACCTGGGTCTCCCATTCACATCGGTTACCCGCATGCAAAATTATCTAGTAATTGACCAGGGCAGCAGTACTTGACTGAAACATATGCACATCTATTGTAGATGCAGTGAGCCTGGCCTTGCTATTTAAAGCCACCTCCAGGTTCCACCTTTATACCTACCTTGCACCTTTGCAGAAATGCTGCAAGCGGTACCATGATGGAGAAGTCCCGGAAACGGCTGAGGCACTGATGCGAGCCCGCTTCTCCGCCTATGCAAAAGGCCATGGCAACCCAGCCTTGGTGGATTTTGTAGTCAACAGCACCCACCCAGACAACCCTCTGAAGCCCGGCCAAGCAGAGTCCACTTTGCGGGCGGATGTGGTTGCCACCTGCGACAAGATCGGCTGGCAAGTGCAGTGTCGGGAACTCTCAAGAGTTGGCAGGAGTGCACAAGGTTTAGTGCTTGTGGCACGCTGTGATGCTTGCCTGCTTATGCGGGAACCTCCGGTAGGGAGTTGGAAAATGTGAAGGGGTGGTGCCTCCCTGGGCTCAGGGGTATGACAAAGAACACACCTTGTTCCGCTTCATGCCGTGAGGCTAGCTAGCGTGTGCAAAGAGCTTACGCTGTTCTGCCGCAGGGAGCGCCTGAAAGTTTTGGAGATAGAGGATGGGGCCAGCCCAGATGAGGCCTTTGTGCGCTTCCAGACCTTCTTCAAAGTGCGCAAGCAGATCGGCGCACGGCAGAAGGGCTGGCACACCCAGACATTTGTGGAGCGGAGCAGGTGGGCGACTCAGCTGCGACAGGTGACATGGGGTCGCGGCTTTGCGAGGTTTGAGCAATGTGGTGTGGGCAGTACCAACTCGGCGTGGCTGGTGGGTGTTTCAGAGAATATGTAGCTAAACTGAGGAAGCGCGATGCAAGCGAGGTTCTGGGGGCGTGCTCGAGTGAATTGTCTACTTCACAGGGAGCGTAACCATGTGACTTGGTGGTGGGCCCACTGCGGCACAACTTGCTCAAAGTGGCAGTGGCAAGCAGGTGCCCGCTGTCCTGCTCACAGGAGGAGCCCTCAATGCTCGCGTCGTGACTCTGCCCTACAATGTCATGCAGGTTTCTGAGGGAGAACGGCCGCTGGCTGTATGTAGACGGGGAGCAGGACTGGAACCCTCCAAAGTGACGCTTGGGCAGCATCGTTGCAACCGATGTCAGTCTTCTTTTTTCTACCCCTTTGTGAGTACTGTTTCAGAACTGATGTCTGGCTGCGGCATATTTGCAACTTGGCGCGGGCTGTTGCAGCCGCAGCTTCCTTGCTTTTGTGCACACCGTGTTCCATAGGGCGGCGTACGCCTGTAATCCAGTCATCTATTGTCAAGAGGGATTAGATAGTTACGGGCAGGCCAGCATGTGAGCAGGACATCAATGATTGCTAGCCTTTGCATGACGTGCTCTTACGCTGTGCTACAGCGCTGATGTAAAGCACTCGCAGTGATCACACGCAAGCACTTGCAGGGCAGCGCCAGCCCGCCAAAGATGTTGACAGCGTCCTTGCCAAAGAGCCCAAGTACTCAAATATGACTACGTATGGCAACACCTGGAAAGCCGCAGAAAGGTTCACCCAGTGATGGGGCGGCCTCCTGGGCATTAAGCTGCTACGAAGCCCAAGCCACGACAGGTCGACTTATGTTTGATACTGAAGTTGCAAGGAGTTAGCAGATGTAAGAGAGTCGAGAAGCTTTGTCGGGTTCAACTTGCACGACATGGCCGCTCTGGCCATTTCCTGCCGCATGAGGCAATTGCTATATCCCTGCTACACCTGCCTGAGAACTTCACGAACAGAGCATACTTGCATCTAGCCCTGGCAGTACAATCCACCAACTCTCTCTTCTCACTACCTGCCGTCGTTAAGAAGTACCCCCGAGCGCACCCTCCACTCCTGCTCCTGCAGCTTCCTCACGCCTCCTCAACTGCCGCCTCCTCCATCAGCACAGTGATGGCCTGCTGGTCGGCGTGGCGCTTCTGCACATACAGGTACACGCTGAGCGTGACCAGCACCAGCCCGGCACCGGCGCCCTCCCACACATTGTCCAGCTTCTCCGCCAGGATGAGGTAGGAGGCAATGAGCGAGCCAACCAGCCGCAGCGGCAGGAAGGCAGCAACCTGCAGGCAAGCACCAAGTGAGGCAGTGGGTGTGATATACTTCTGACCAGTTTGCCCCAACTGATGGAGCAGTGCAGAGCGGGGGCAGCAGCCGCAGCGGCAGGAAGGTCGTGATCCAGGCCAGGCACAATGGGGTGGGTCTCCCAGTGGGTTTGCCGACCTCACTCTGTACCTGTGACCAGTACATGCATGCAATCCCATGAGCAAGCTCCAGCCTCGAGCACTGATGAGGGAGTTGGGAACAAGCAAGGCAAGCGCCTGCCATGGGCAGGCTCCAGGTTAATGCACTGCTGAGAGAGCGGGGACCAAGCAAGGCAAGCAGTCAGCCCCAGCGGCCTGGGCTTGTCATGACTGGCAATCTTGTGCACTTCCAATGGCAGGATGGATCGTACATCCAGTGCTACACGAGCTGAATGACTAACTACCTGCACCACAGGCAGCAGGCCCACAGGGAGGCCGCCCCCGCCCACCTGCGGCGCTCCCAGGTGCTTGATGGTGACTTGCTGCAGCAGGTTGCCCATCCAGTTCACCCCCACCGACACGCCGAACACCACCGCCCATTCCCAGCCTTGTAGCTCAGTCAGCACTGGCAGCTTCTCGCGCTCCAGGGCCACCGTCAGCGCCAGGGAGAGCGTGGCCTGGGTGGGGTAGTTGGCCCACAGCACCTCCGCATTGGACACCACCTTGCCGCACACCTGCACACGGCGACACATCGCGGAACACTCTGAAACTGACGTGTGACTGTTAATGTAAATTTCCAGGCCCAGTGTTGTGATAGACCGCCACCTGGCACATAGTGGCTGCCGCGAGAAGGTGTGCACGAGGACCCAGCCCGCAGACAGGAAGACACAAGCTGCACACAACCTCCATGGCGCTGTCAACATAGCGTGACTGCATTTCAAGCCTCGCGGCCGACCCTCGGTGGCACATCCATGCTGTCTAGGGGACGCAGCAAGTACTACAGCCTGGGCTTATGCCAAGCATGACACCCATGCAACGAGTACATGGATACATATAAGCTGTGCTGTGGATCACCTGGATTGTGAGCATGAAGATTGCCAGTGAGAAGGCGCTGAGCAGCGACAGCCCGATGCCAATGGCATCGTCCAGGCTGGCCACCCCATTCTCCCCCGCCATCAGCACCCCCCAGCGGCTGCCAGGCACCTTCACAACGTGTAATTGCCAGGGCTTGCTAAATCCCAGACCATTTCTGCCGCTGGCCGCCGCGCCTGCTGCGGCTTCCGCCTTGCCGCCCACAACCATGGCCGACCCCAGCAGCATGAGCACGAGGGTGGGCCAGAAGAAGGGCGGAAGGGGTGTGCGCAGCAGCGCCAGCGCTAGGAAAGACACCAGGAGGGGGGCCAGCAGGAAAACCATCTGGCTGATGTAAGCCTGCAAGCACGTCAACCCAGGTGCATGTGATATTCAGCCCGGCTGCAGAGTTGACATATACGCGGGTTAGACATATCCAGAAGGGGCTCAGTGCAGTACCTTACAAATGACCCATGGTAACTGGTGGTGTTCCTTATGAACATCGTAACTGATGCCGCACCTGAACAAACATGAGGGCAAATATCTGCGAGACCATGAGCGCCGTCAGTGCCATGGTTGTGCCCGTGAGGATCCCGGCCTTTTTACAGCACCCATGCCTTGGCCGACCATCGAAGTCGTCAACGCCTGCTAGTCAGACATTGTGCCGATTTTACAGGTCTTGAGGATACCTAGCCAGCAGGGGTTTGCGACTAGAGTACCAAGGAGGCGGCCATGAAGGACTGTGAAAGTGCCCAGCCTCAAGAACAGAAAGTCACCTTCACTGACTCGGAAAGTTTAGCAGCACCTGTGACAATATCTGAACTCGCAACACACCTAAGAGGGGAAGCTCATCTTGGGCAGAGTCCGACAGGAGCGGCCTCCTGGGGGAGTCCAACCCGTCCCGGGCCGCCGCCTCGACGGCTCGACGGCGTGCCTTTTTCTGCGCTACTGCTGCTCGAATGCTCCTAGTAGCTGCTGCATGCCCTCGTCTCCAGCCAAGGTCGAACAGCGCCTGGCATAGACTTTGCAGCATCATTGTAGGGCATGCGCAACAGTTGATTAAGAAACTCAACTGCAAGCTGGTTAGCGTATGAGGTGTCTTGGTTTGCAAGAACCGCAATACGGCTGGATAGAAGCCCCATACTAACTGCACTAGGGCAGCCAATGCCAGCCAAGCAACCCCAGCCATTGCCCCCAACAAGCTACCCAATGGGCATAAAGTGTACTACGTGTAACTAGGATGCTTCAGTAGTTGCAGGGGGGAAAGGCCAAACACCACAGCACGCATGTCTGTGGGGAAGGCGCAAGCGGCAAGGTTTCCTGCCGCCCCCAGCTGTTCACCTGCACCTCTGCTGCACTGCAAGGAAATGCTTAGGGACAGCAAGTCGTGTAAGGAACCTGGCCAATGAGGGAGGGGCAAACGGCATGTCGGAGACGGTAGCGAGAAACTTGAACTTGTTTTGCAGGTCACCATGGCTAACATCACCTGATCACGGCTCAAGTTGCTTGACTTTGGAGCAGGGTAAAACAGAAAAGTATAACAGCAGAATGGACTGGGGAGTCCTTTGAGCAGCACAACTACAACCTCTTGGCTGTTCGGGTGCCGCTTGGCACAGCCTGCGACAAGTTGAACAGTATACACCAGCTGGGCAACCAGCATTAGTATTTCATTATGTGCCAGTGAGGCATGCTGTCCAGGTTTCGTAGGGTGCCGCCTAGAACACATGAGACTAAAGAGGTTTGCTGAGTTGCTGGTCCGCTGGTTGACCATGACATTGCGCAACCCTGCAAAGGGACTGCCAGGGAGCCTTGGGGTAGGATGTACAATCCTTCCTGACTGCTATAGTCTTGGTGGCATGGCTTTGGACCTGTGCTGAGGTTGCCCGCAAGCCTCAGGGCAAGAGCGTCAGCTCTGTCCTCTCATGAACCAGGCCAGTCGTGTCAGCATTTGCGCAATGCTGGCTCCGGGTACACAATACTTGACAAATGCTGAAGCACACGTCTTAAATGGATACCCAAAGCCTCCCTTGAAGACTGTGCCTGATGACATGTTTGTCAATCCTTATGCCCGGTGGCACGGTGTATGGATGCCTCAAGACTGCGCGTTGACTTCCTTTGTATACAGACTTCAAGGCTCGGCTTCAATTTGGCCGCAGCAGTCCCTGGGGGCCAGTGTGGCGCCATAGGCCCGTAGTATTGGCCCCTCCCGCCCTTCTGGGTAGGGTTCCATCGCACAAACTGCTGCCGAGGAGGGAAGACACGCTTGTCCCATTCAAGTTGCGCAGCTGCAGCAGAAGGCGCGGTGCGACAGCCTGTCAGCGTCGCAGGACCTCGGAAGTTGGCAGGAGCCCTAGGGCAAGGGTTTGCAAGGTAAAAGCAAGACCTCGGTTCCTCAGCTGTCACGAACCTTACATCATCCAGTTTTAACGACTCTGCGGCAAGAGCGCAACTAGCGTCGCTCGCGCGACGTGAAGGTCGGCTGGGTAGGGCAAGGTTCGCACGTTGCGCTCGGCGACGCAATAGGCGTCTTCAGAGCGGCAGGAGACGTGATGCTTTCGCTCAGGGTGTCCCAATTCAACTTGTACGACGACTCTGTCCCCGAGCAGGGCTCACATGACTGACACCCACCTGGGTGTATGGCCGTCTTGTAACACTCCTACAGAAGCAATGTGTCTCAAAAAGCTCCTCTTCTCTTTTCTCACGTGCAGGAGCGCAGCAAGTCCAAACCAGAAAGTCTCCCAGCATGGGGTTCAAGATGCCAAAGGTTGAAGTCAAGGAGCGCTCTGCTAAGGAGTGGTTCTTGGGCTCCTACGATTATGTGAGTCCACAGCCACTTGGGCTGCTTCAGTGCTGCCTGACGGAAGCTCTCCCACTGCTTACCCTGTCGATTAGGGCATGCCAAGTGACCTGAAGCCCAGCTGGGACCGTAGTATATGCCAGCATTGGCAGTCGTTATGAAGGTTGCACCCGCCAGAAATGAGTTTGCCATACACGATGTGCCTCTTAGGGATGTATCCCAAGCTGCCAACTCTGGCCTGGCTCATTTGTTTGAGTTGCTCCGAGCAGTATGCCTACAGAGCAGCGCTGCCTGGTCACTTTCCCTTCCCTCCCATTCCCACCTTCTTGTGACAGGGCTACCTGTGCAAGCCTGCTTGGCCCTTTGGCAAGCAAAGCAAGCGCGAGCCGCCCCAGTTCTTTGAGGTCAATGCTTGGCTGGGCATTCTCACTGCCACCATCATGGGGCTGCAACACGGTATGAAGCACACGTGCCTCTCATAAAGATACCGTATTGTGATTTCGCACTTAGGACAGCAACTCCCGGGATCGGCGTGCATCCTCCACTGCTTCATTCGACTGCTTTGCCCAGAATCATGTAGGATGCTGCGGCTGGTCAAGCTGCAAGCCAAACTTTCACCTGTGGCTTGGGAGCAGCCTCATTGCTCAGCTCAGGCCCCTCGCTTATACCCTCTCCTGAGGTACACAATTATCTGTCGCCTTGCTGCAGCGCTTTCAATGATCGGCGGCTTGATCTCCCCTGCCACCCTGGTTGGCCAGCTGGCATTCAATGACCCGACCCTGACCCGCCAGGAAGCCCTGGACATCCAGCAGTGTAAGCTACCGGCCCCGGCGTGGGATTTTCTCTTGGGGATTTGTCTCTTGGAGGCCAGGTCCAGCTCATCTCGTGCATGCAGCGCGGCCAGTCCCGGGCAACTGACTCTCACTTTAGACCTCTTGCTATCAGACCAAAAAGTGAGTTCGCTGTGTCACACTCGAAGGGCCGACACTGACTGACCGGAGGCCCAGCTTGCTGAGCGCCTAGTTACCCCATGTCGACCCAGAAGCCCCTGTTACCTGCTGGTCTAATATTGCATGTGCCGGTGTTGTGGGAGTCTTCCGCAGCACATTGAATCTTACTGAGCCTGACTAAGAGGAAGTTTGGCGGCTGTGCTTGCAGACCTCATCTCCGCCTCCCTCATCATCTGCGGCATCACCACGATGATCCAGGTCAAGAGCATCCCCCTGCCCTTCTCGCGCCAGTGGGGCGCGGGCGTGCTGTCCGTCATGGGCGTGTCTTTCACCACCGTCAGCATCGCTACAACCGTGGTGACCACAATGATGGTGGGTGATGAGAGAGGATGAACCGATGGTTAACAATGATGAAGTCAAGGACTTCACAATGGAGGGAATTTGTCCATCGGATCGCTTTTTGACCATGCATGACGGACCCAGCTGCCCTTCTCACCGGCCTGCCAACTTACACAGGAGCCGGCGACAGTTCTGTCGTGCCTGCCCTGTGCAGAAAGAAGGCCAGTCCTTCTCTGACGCATACGGGAAGCTCATCGGCACCGTTGGTGAGCGCTGCCCGGATGTCCACACATGCAAGGGGAGCATGCCGAGTTCTAAGTACTGGTGCTCGTCGCGTCGCTTCGAAACTGTGCTCCAAATGCAGCCAACTGTAGAAGGCAAGGTGCTGCTCACCATTGCCATACGCGACATAGGATACAGCCATCTGTAAACAGGCACACATGCTGGCCGCACCCGCCTAACCCTTTGCAGCGCTGTGCGGCCTGGTGCCCGTCATCATCTCCTTCATGCCCCACCGGGTCATCAAGCGCGTGTTCCCACCCATCGTCTGCGGCATTACCATCAGTGAGTGGCGCACTGGGGTTGGGAATAATTAATATATAAATAAGTATGCCCAGGCCTCGAGGCACAGCCGCAGCCATGCCTTGAGCGGTGGCCTGGGAAACCACAGGGCACCAGCCAGGGGCGTGGGACAAGGTGCCCTTCATCACACGTCGTGGACCGGAGCAGATGACGTGGCCTCGGACGCCCCCAGGGAGTGGCAGCCTGCCTTGACCTGCGTGTGCTTGTGTGCTTGTGCGTCTCCGCTGTCTTGCAAACATGTGCCTTCAAACACCCTTCGGGCACTCTGCTTTGCTGCGTGGCAGCTGCTGGAATGGATTGCTGCACCTTTTGCTCATGCCATGCGCTCTTTCTTTTGTTTGCAGTGCTCATTGGCATCTACCTTGCCGGCAAAGGCATGGCAAACTGGGGTGGGGGAGCCTTCTGCGGCGACAACTACAAGGGTCTTGATGGCAAGCCTCTCGGCGCCTGCACCTTCTTTAACACCACCACCTCCAGCTACCAGAACGCGACCTCATGGCGAGTCATGCCGTCCTGCATCACACAGCAGGCAACTCAGCGTGCTTGATGTCACATCACAGATCACTGGTGTGACTGTTGCCTGAGCCATGCTCCTGCTGGTGCTGCTACCATGCCAGTCCATGCCCTTACTTTTGTCTAGATGTCAAGCAAGGTCAGGTAAACAGCACGAGCTGGTAGCATGCACTGAACGGTCAATAATATGTGTGACATGCTGCAGTTACACCCCAAAGGTGTTTCCCGTCAAGTGCTCTGGCAATGGTGACGTCCTACTGCCTTTTGGCTCGCCTGAGTATGTGGGCCTCGGCTTCTCGGTAGGTACTGGCAGCCTGCTGTGTTGTCTCGCCTCCCCTTCATGCTTGCCCTTGAGCAACGAGGAAAACTCCTGGCTGCGCATGGCTTTCCTGCTGTCGGCAAGCTGGCCGTACATCTGGTTCCATTACATTGTAGCCTACAGTGTTCTTGCACGCGCTCATGTCCTGGTAGCTCTGCTGCGACTGCGGTATCTCATTTTTACTCCTTTTTAGTGTTAGAGCTGTACATCTTGCTTCGCCCCTGCGCCAGCTGGCTTACCACATGGCCCTAGGTGAGGCTGCCTTGGGCTGTACGCAATTGACCTCCAGACAGCCTATGGCATTGTTGGGTCATGTGCTTGTGCCTGCAGGTGTTTGCCATGCTCATCATCATTGAGCTGTTTGGCAGCCCCTTCCTGCGCAACATCTCCGTCATCATCGCGCTGCTGTTTGGCTACATGCTGGCTGGCGTCACCAGCCATGACGGGAAAGACTATGTGACTTCCTCCCAGATCGACGCTGCCCCTGCTATCACTTTCCTGTGGACCACCACTTTCCCACTCAGTGAGTTGCTGCATGGGGTGGGCAGGCCGAAGTTGGGCAGTGCCCAGTCTTTTTGCTGACTCCTTCCACCACCTATTCCAGTGGCGTGCGTCTTCTGGCACCCAACGATGCTTGTACTGTACCCTGTGAGGTGGAGACCCTCATGCTTCCCTGTGCATGTGCAGCTTCAGGCTGCCTCAGAGGTTAAAAAGTATCTGCTCCGATATTGGTGAATCACTTGCGTCGTCCAACCTTACACTGTTATCCTGTGCCGTGCGCCACATTCTGAATGCAAGCTTGGGTTTTTTAGGGCCAGAAGAGCCTGCCAGCAACTTGTGAGCGCCTTCCGGCTGGCAAATTCGTAGGAGTGCTTGATGCTTGCAGAGATATATGGGCCAGCCGTCCTGCCCTTAGTCATCATCTACTGCATCACTTCCATCGAGACTGTGGGTGACGTGACAGCCACAGAGGAGGCATCCTTCATTGCCACGCTGGGTCCCAAGCACGAAAAGCGCATCCGAGGTGAGAAAGGTTCAGGAGTCCCCTATGCTTCATGGTGCATGTCTGGTTGTATAGCGTCATCTGCGACTTGTTAAGCACGTGCGTGATTGTGCCCGAGCACAACTGGGGTGTCTTAGCTGCAGAGCACAACTGGCGTGTCTTAGGTAACAACATGGTTTGTCAACCTCAGACTGTATATGGAACGCCAGGACCCTTGTTGTCAAGGTGGCACGTGACCGTACCAGTCCCTGAGAGTTGCATCCTACTATGCTGCAGGTGCCCTGCTTAACGATGGTGAGTCACTGAATGCATTTGCCAGCAAGGTCTGCCTCGCTGGCTGAGCCACTTCAAGGATGAATTCAGATGCACCATGCTTTCGTAGTCCTTGTTCCCATGGTCTGCTTGATGCTTTGCTTGCCATGGAGACAGACCATGGAAAGGCACGCCCTGCAACCAGCAAGCACAACACACTTTCCCACCTGATGTGCCCTCGCAGGCCTGTCCAGTATTTTCTCGGGCCTGGCCACCTCGCTCCCCCTCACCACCTTTGCACAGAACAACGGTATGTCAGGGCTGTGGCCAACGCGCCGGCCACTGCGGATTCCCAGATGCTGTGCGCGTGCCTGGTACTACGAGTACTGGGCAGCGCTCAATAGCATATCTAGACCCATGCCAATTTTGCAACTCACTTCAGACACCCATCGTTGACGCATGATAGATGATTTGCAGGTGTCATTGCCCTGACGGCCGTGGCATCCCGCCAGGTGTGTGTTGACAGCCACGGGAGCAAGTAGTGAGTGCACTGTACCGCCGAGTTACAAGCGCTCTCAGCTTGTGCCACGCGATGGTGCATCCTGTGCACAGCTGCCACGGCTGGTGCGCTTGCATCCCTTTGACTTATTCTCACATAGTATGCGTAACTCGGACAGTGCAAGACAGAAGGAAAATTGAAGAGAGGAGTAACTAGGCTGCCAAGGGTGGGCCAGAGCCACTGAGGACACCGTCTTCCGTCCTGTATGGCTGCAGGCGGGATATGCTTGTGCAGCCTGGCTGTTCCTGTTTGGCATCATCGGCAAGTTTGGCGCCTTCATCACCACCATCCCAAATTGTGTGCTGGGCGGAAGTAAGTGGCGCACTGTGGCCAGCTGCTGCGCGCACACAGCTGTTGGCAGTGCTTGGTACTTCGACGCGCTGCTCAAGGTAGCATCCCTTGCATGAAGCTGCAACATGTCGATATGCTTCATATTCTCAGGGTGTTCCCTGCCTGTGCAGTGACCACCTTCCTCTTTGCCAACGTCATTGCTTCTGGTATCAAGGTA
>BBXU01000920.1:0-12969 GCA_001598975.1 Parachlorella kessleri | reverse complement strand
CTCGGGGCGGGCCTGGGGCATTACAGGGAGGCTTTGCATGGCTAGGGAGCTTACAGTCGCTCAGCTGCATGCTGACAAGTAGCCCCTCAATCATGAGCTTCCAGCCGGGCGCCACTTTATGCTTGGGCTACTTGAGAGACGTTGGCTTACCGAGAGGTGCACAAGATGTAGAGCAGCTGCTCTGGACAGGGCCGGCAACCCTCCTACCAAGTTGGCACCATCGGTGAACTGTGTGACTAAGGTGGCTACACGCTGCCGCAGATTATTGCCAACGAGCATCTGAACCGGCGCAACCGCTTCATCATGGGTGAGTGGGTCGGCGACAACAGGAGGAGACCCCTGTAACGCCCAGGCCCACTACCTCCGCCGACGGCACATCTGTGCCAACACCAACAGGGGATGGGAACAGCCAGACCAGCAAAGGTGCAACATAACCCAAAGCGGTTTTACGGGCTGTCAATGCCAGGGTCAATTACTGGCCAGCAGTTTGCCGTGATCTCCTGTGTATAAGACGGTCAACATACTCTTCTTTGTCTGCCTGCAGCCTGCTCCCTGGGCTTAGGCATTGGCGTCACCATCTATCCGCAGTGGGCCAACACCGCCCTCTGGCCATGCACAGACTGCAGCTCTGGGGTCAAGTCGCTGCGCGACGCTATCATCCTTATCCTCTCCAGCGGGCTCACGTAAGCTTCTAGGTGTCGTTGGGATGGTACAGGCTTGCGTCCAACCATGCCTGTGCGCGCTGCCAAGGTTGGCGGCATGCATGCCAATGTACGGTTGTGCGGTAAGGAGTGTGGCAATTGCGGTATGGGGAGCTTGGGCTCACAGCCATTTTGAGATATAGCTTGTATGGTGATGAGTTGTCGCAAGTGGCACTGCCGGTGTGTGGGTGCAGGCTGGGCGCCATCACTGCCTGCATTCTCAACCTACTGCTGCCAGCCGAGCGTGCACTGGTAAGGCGCCCTGGCTGCTGTTCCTTCATGATCCTGTCTGGAGCATTTCCGGCACACCAACCTGCCTGCCTGCTCATAGGAAAGGCTTCCTTTTGGTGCAACCCACACAGTAGGATTTGGTTGAAATCAATAACAAAAAAGTTCCCTGCCTGCCTGCCTGATTCACACCTTCCCCTGCGCTGGTCATGCTCCGACCTTCGACCCCTTGTGCTCTCTGCAGCTTGTGCCTGAGCCTTCCATGGTGAAGCAGGCCAGCCTGGCAGCTGAGCCAACCGTGCGATACAAGACTGACTCTGGCAACATCGTGGACTCCAGCGACGGGCACCATGTTGATACCACCAAGGCGTTCGACTCCGATGACTCCCACAGTGGTGCCCAGGCAAGTTTTTGTGTGCCTCGCTTGACAAGCCCAACCAGAGGTGCAAGGAACAATGGCGGCTGTGTACCTCACTAAGGCAGTGCTGACCACCTTTGGGTTGCCAACATGAAGAAGGGACAGCGCCCCTGAGGCTCTCAAGCGCCGCCTGTGAAGCACCTTTCCAGCATGAGGGGTGTTCAGGATCACCCAGATCTGTCACTGCAAACACAGGCTTGCCTGCATGGTCTTGGCACAAGATAACAGAGGTCTTTGTGGATGGACTCCTGCAGGCACCAGGTGTGGAGGTGATGGGCAAGGAAACAGCCTAAGGAGGCAGCATGAAGTTCCTGGCCAAAGCTGGCTGCAACGTTGGCAATAACGTACATGGCCTCGCCGAAATAATGAAGTGCTGGCTGTTCCGCACTAAGCAAGTGTGAGTGCATATGCACCGTACGATTGACTCATACCCAAGGTGATTGAATAGTGCCTACGTGGGGACCATCATACTAGCGGTGCTGAGTCTGGGTTGGTCAAGCCTGGGACTATGAGCTTATATCAAGCTGACAGCGCTTGGCCCTTGTAAATTATTGGAAGCTGCATCCTTCTTTCCATCTACCTTACCTAATCTACAGCACCTGCATGCCTTGGCTTCATGTTGTTGCCCGTTGCTGGTATCACCTGAGAAGGCAACCATCAAGGGTTTGAAAGGAGCTTCATGTTGTGTCGTGTTCACGTCCTCTGTCAGGTCTTGGCAATTTGGTTTAGTATGTAGTGTTCATATCCTGACGTCCTTGGCCCCTGTGCATCCTTTTGCAACTTGGGTCAGCAGCGACTGGCTTGGCACAGGCAGGGAAGCGAAGAGAACGGGAAGAAGGGAAGTGAAAGGGCGGTTTAGCACATAATTTGCTGCACTTGCAAGTTTTGGCTCACTGGTAGGGCAAGGAGATTTGGAATCCGTGATGGCATCTTTGATTCTCTGTGACGGCGACAGCGCGCTGCAGCGTAAAGGGTCTCGGTGGCTGAACCTCTCGCCATGCGCAAATCTCTTACGGTTGTATCGGCGCAGTGCTGTCGGCCGTAAGAAGCAGCATGGAAGTCATGGCACTGCTTTGCGGCAGGCGGTCGGGCCAAACTGTACCGCAAATATACCATGAAAGCCCTGCTTTCCTTGAACTGAGCCGTGGTGGGCTCCTCGCAGCCGCAGGTGGGAACCAGGGTCGTTAGCAACGGGCCTGCCTATACCGCACACTGGTCTTGTCGAGACCTTAAAGCTTCTGAAAGATTTTGTTCTTAACTTAAGGCAGACAACTCCGCAGGTCAAGGCCGAGCGGGCGACCTGGAGGCCATGCTGGAAGGCCTGAGTACTGTCTTGCTGGACAAGCCAGCCAAAACCGCCGAGCGTGCCAGGCGGAAGGTAAGTAATATGGGCGGTAGCTTACACACCGTTACGTACCCACTTGCTGCCTTTCCAGTCTTGGCATCTGTGCCACGTGCCCTGTTGCTGTGGGCCTTTGCAGCACAAGGCCTGGAGCCTTGAATATGGGTGTCGCTCGCTGTCGACACCCCACTGTTTTGATTGCGTTGCGGGATGCCGCTGCAGGTGGTGAACCAACGTGACAGCCAGGACCGTACAGCTCTAATGCTAGCATGCCAGGCCGGCGCAGTGGGCTGTGTGAGGCTGCTCCTGGCAGCAGGTGCCGACCCCATCCTGCTTGACGGCTTGCAGAACAGCTGCCTGCATCATGCAGCACGCTGTGGGGCCTCGGACGTGCTTGAACTACTGCTGGGTGATTCAACCTGGGTCAAGACGGCCAATGGGGATAGAGTGCTGCTGCGCCGGGCCTCCGTCATTGACCACCGCCACAGACCGGTTCGGGTGAGCAAAAGAGCCAAGCACCCAACGGGCCCAGACAGGGATAGCACAACAGTTTGCTTTGGCTCCCTGCTATGCCTCTGATTGAGCTCATTGGAGTCTGTGTAGCTTGACTTATCAAGTCGGCTTGCCTCAAGCAAGGCCCAGATTACAAGCTGGAGTGGGGGAGGCACACAAAATTGGGAGTTTAGCAATGCCACATGCCTGCTTGGATGACATCTTATAGCACTCCGGTACCATTTGACAACCGTTGTTTATTGCCATTGCCCTGACTGGTGGCGTTCTTGAATTGGGGACTTACCTGTGCAATGAGACTAGGCTGTTGATTGTGCAGCTTGTCGTCGGCATCTGTTGGTACCTGGCACTGGTGGCCGGGCCGTGTCGTTATAGGTATAGAAATGCATATTCCTGTCGGCATGCAGGTAGTTGATGGGCAGTCGTCTGAGGTGCTCTCTCCCTTGCACCTGGCGGCCCTGAGGGGCCACATGGCAGCAGTGAGAGTGCTGGTCAGGCGGGGTGCCAAGCTCTCTGCGGACTGCACAGTTTTCTCAGATGACGAGGTTGGTAGCAACTCCCTGCGCGCCCTGCCTGGGGGACCTTGGTCAGGTGCATTGGCACGGAATCACGCCAAGCCACAGAATTATGGTGCATTGCCATACTGGTTTGACACCAGCAGTATCGGCACCAGCGCGCTGGTGATGCTTCATGGTGTCTTCTGACCTAGCTGATGCCCTCATCCTGCCCTTGCTTGCAGGGGTCTTGGCCGCCCTTCAGCACCCCGCTGCATCTGGCTGCCGCCAATGGCCACTCCGAGGTGGCGCTGACGCTGCTGAGGGGCTGGGCGCGGCAGCCGCCGCAGGCACGAGGGCCTGACCTGCGGTCACTGCAGGATTTCAGAGGTAGGAAGCCCATGCTGGGGTGGTTTGCCGGGGTTGCCATCGGGTCTTAGAACCAGGTGACTGCTGGCAGCCAGTGTAGGGGAACCCATTTAGCCAAGCCAGCAGCGTTGTTGTGTGCCCACGGTATCTTTCTGGTGTCTGAGGATCATACATGCAGTCCTGGTGCAGACTCCGAGCCTGGCGTGTGTTCACCCGTTGCTTGCTCCTCACTTCGTGGCTGCCGGCATGGCTTCCTGCAGGGAGCATAGCTGCAGATGTGGCACGCGCCCAAGGCCACACCAACCTCTTCCACATCCTCAATCCGGACACACCTCTTGACCAGGTCCGCTTCCTTACCTGGCAGGCTGGTTTGATACACTATCCCTGTCGGTGCACCTGTTGCTCAGTTTGGCCTGTGTGAGCAGTGTCAGCGCTTTTTCCCCATATGAGCCTGCCTTCCTTTGTACGACTGGCGCTTGCTTGCTGTCAGGGCCAAAGCCAAGCTCTCCGCCGGTGCAGCATTGCCACCTTCCTCGCCTCGCAATGAGAGGAACAAGCCAAGAGCCTATGTGCTCACCCTCTCGTCCCTTTGCATTCCCTGTGATCCCTTATCCTGGGATGACGGTGCACAGCGGGGCGTTTATGGCACTTGTACGTGCCACACCGAAGTTGAGCTTGGGTGTTTGCAGGCGCTGAGCCCGCCAGCAGCGTGTATCCCCTCGCTGGTGTCAATAGCAGCCGAGGTGCTTCGCGGCCGGCTGCTAGCACAGCTTGAAGTCCTCGGGCTGCGAGCCGTCAGGGACCCCAAGCAACCAGTGGACACTGGTAGCCAACAGGGCCGCAACCAGCAGCAGCAGCAGCAGCAGCAGCGGCAGGGAGAGCACACCGAGCAGGGAGCGGAGGAGACGCTAGTTGGTGCAGGCCACGGCAGCAGTCACGCACAGCAAGCTGCTGGCCCAGGTGCCAGCTCTGCAAGGGGAGCCAGCGGCGCGCTCCTAGGGCAGGATGCAGCGCCAGAGTCGCCAGGGGCTACCGAGCTGGCAAGCGACTTCACGGTGCTGGCAGTAGGCAGCAGCCCTGACGCGCACGACTGCGGCCAGGCCATACAAGAGCTCCTTGGTGCGCTCGAGGGTCGGGCAGCTTCTGCAAGCCTCTGGGAAGGCCCACAGCTCCAGCAGGCGAACGATGGTGGTAATGGTATCCAGCCCTCAAGCACCCCGTCTGCTGCCAGCCCCAGCCAAGCTGCTTCTTGGCTAGCACACCCTGTCCGGTTGTCACCCAGCGCCTCTCCTGCCTGCGGAGTGTGCCTGGGCAGGGACAGCGGATCACGGCTCAGCGTCAGCAGCGCGCACAGCGGCGGCGACGGCTCCGCCCACTCGCAGGGCTCGGCCGCCACATGCCCTATCTGCTACGATCGCTGGGCCCGGCCGCGGCTGGTGCAGGCGGCCTGGTGTGGTCACCGCGTGTGCCTTGGCTGTGCTCGCAGCCTGTGTGAGAGGTGCAGGCAGGGCCGGGAAGTGAGGTGCCCTCTGTGTCGCTCCATTGTCGGCAACTGGGTGGCAGCGAGGCCGTTTGGAGAAACAGGTGCGTTTGAGGCTGTCGCTGCTTAGGCGGCTGTTTTTGGTGCGACATTGCTTAGCCGCCCCTCCGTTTACTGGGCGCGTGCAGTGTTATTAGCATGGGTGGCAGGTAGTGCAAACAGGGAGTAGAGCTGGGCTGGAATGGACTGACAGGGCTGGATGCAGAATGAGCCTGAGTCTTGCCTGAGTTCTGAGCCAGTAACTGAGCCAGCGTGCTGTGTTGAGACCTAACTCGCATAGTTCCTAGGAGTCCGAAGAAAGCGAGTGCGTGACTCTTGGATGGAGTACTTTTGTGTGTGCTTATGACAATGTGAGCCTACTAATCGCAAGGCTGTGTCGCACATGTCAGACTTGCATTTGGTCCAACGGTCAAGGTGCGACACAAGTCATTACAAGGCTTAGATGTATTATATGACCAGGTGACCCAAGCCATACAAAGCCCTACTTTCACTTATGTGTTCATAGGTTGCACTACCTGCCTATTGTACTCTACGCAGACGGATATCCTATCACTACTGTCACCCATCCTTGACCTTGAGCGCTCACTGAAACATGAATGATGCATAGGAACATGAAATGCGTAGGTTTAGCTTTTCTGGTATCAAGTTTTGCATGCCAAGTTTTCAGGCAAAACTGACAAAACTGTTGCCTTCTTGCTAGAATTCGTGGGAACACCACTGAGTGATACGTTCCAATACTGAAGTTAGATGAAATAGCTGGGGAGTGACCCAGCGCACACAGAAAGAAAAGCAAGCAGCCCTTGCTTTGGTTACGTTGATTTTGTGGCACATCCACATGTCAAATCCTACACCGCAGAAGCCAACACTCACTGCAGTTCGGCACTAGGTGATCACCTCAATACGTACCACCTTCCTGCTGCCTTGAGCATCCGGCTCGCCAGGAGATCCCACAGGATCGCCAGACCCCTTGCCCTCCTCCACTGCATTCACTCCCTCGTCGGCGTTGGCCTTGCTGTTGGGCTGCTTGCCCACAGCTGCCAGGTAGTCTGAGCGGCCGTGAATGCTGAGCTCCCTGGCAAGCTGCACCATGTCAACGGCCTCCAGCTCATCAATGCTCTGCAGCGCAGCACAGGCGATGAACCATCGCACCTTCAAGCTTCCACATGTTGGGGCCTTACCATGCACAAAATTAAGTTATAGATGTCGTATAGATGTCTTGCTCCAGATCACAGCCCTGGTGGCTCTCTAACAGTTCGCGAGCATCTGCAGACAGACATGCGTCCCAAGACAATCTCCACCTTGCATAACTCCGAAACCAAGAGTTCCTTCATTGCAGAGCTAGTCTGCAGGTATAGTTGTGGGTGCTGTCTGGTGTACGGACCACTAGCTCCAGCAGCCAGCGGGTATCCCTTACCTGGAGGCGCTGCAGGTGGTGGTAGGCCAACATGCCGCCGTGCACGCTGACGCCCGGCGCCAGGTCACACTCACCAGCAAGGGAAGACTCCCTGCAGGCAGCACAGCATGCAGCCTAGCTTGCTGGTCAGGGCACAACAACAGCCGCATTTCTATGTTGACCCGCCGGCCGCCTTCCAGGGGAGCTACCAATGTGACGCGTAATGCAATGCCAAGCTGCTGCTCTGCTTAGGGGCTTCCAAGCCAAAGGATGCACTATTTCTACCCGGCCGGCGAACCCCCAGTGTGGCTTCAACCTCCCACAACTCAACTTCACCCGCAAACCACCCACCCACCCACCCACCTGCTGAGGGCGGCCCAGGCAGCGGCAGTTTTCAGGGCCAGCACTCGGTTGCGAGCCAGGATGCCGTTAACCGGCAGTGCAGTGTGGCGAACCCCTGGTGGCACAAAGGGACTCAGCGAGCGCCAGATCCACTGCAGGGTGCCCTTGGCTGTGCGGCGCTGCTGCTCGTAGGGACGGAGTGGATCTGTAAAGTCTCGGGACCGTGCGCCTGTAGACAACAGCTTTTTCAGGTGTTTTGTTTCCATATGGGTGTTGCGTGGCCCCTGTAAGGTTAAAGGCCATTATAAAAACCAAATTCCACCATGAGTGGTTCCCCACCAATGGTTGCAGACGTGCAGGGCACTGCAATGGGCCAGGCCAAGCCGGGGGACTTCTACAATGAACTCTTGAGCATTGCAAAGCAGGGCACGGCCACCGCAGACTAATCCAGTGTCAGATAGAAACAAAGCGGTGTCACCCCAGGCTTGCAAGATGGAGAACGAACCTCGCTCCACTGCATCATAACCCCTCCTATGGCCCCCCCACTACAGCATAATCGAACATGCTTCCAACACTTGCCAGCCAACAGCTTCCGGGCCTTACTCCGACTCACCATGCAGGAAAGCGAAGGCCTCTGTCTCCCCAGTGGCACACAGTGGCTCAGCCCCCTTGTGGCTGCGCAGCTCCAGCTCCATACCCAGCTGCGACAGTGCAAAGTTGCGCCAGAAGGCCGCCACCGCGGGGCCGTGCTGCGTAGCCATCGCACTGAGCTCCTCAACTGTCCAGCTGTACAGCAGGCAGTCCGTCTCGGCCACCGCCCGGAACAGCTTGTCCTCTCCTTTTTCCAGGCCAACAAAGACGCCCAGGACGTTCAGCAGGCCCTTATCGAAGAGGGCACCGCTGTACATGGGCCGCCCAGGGTCGGTGTAGCCGCCGTAGCAGGTGTAAAACGTGGCGTGGCCCTCCACCAGGAGGAATATTCTGAGCCGGCTGTCCCGTGCACCCAAGATGCGCTTGCCTGCCGGCACACGCACCCAGCTGCCATACTTGAGCACCTGGGGCAGGAAGCACACTGCTCGTGATGCTCTTCCTCAGTGGCGGCGACCGTCGCTGCGGTGCGCTTGCAATTGCGTAGGGCGCTCGTGTGGTCCCCCCCATGGCTTGAGCAAATGCAATCAGAGTATCAAGGCAAACACCTCAACTTTCATCTGGCTGAGGACGGCCTTCAACCGGAAGGTAGACCTCACCGTCCTGGATAGAGTGAGTCAAGACCAACCTGTTTGAACTCCAGCCTTCCCATGCCAGAGCGGCGGTAGAAGAAGCGCCATAGCTGCTCCTCGTCGTCGGAGCGGAACCGTATGACTCTTTCGTCCCGTACCAGTTGGCACAGGGCATAGAGATGCAGGGCCAGGCAGACAACTGCCCATGCGATGCCATCAGCGGATATGGTCCCATTGAAGCCGAAGTCACCGAAACGGGGGTAGCCAGTCAGTGCTCCTGCAAGCCCCACTGGTTAGTTTGTCAGTCAGGTTGCCCAAGGCTGCAGTGCATGGTCAGCAGTCTGGTAAGGCAAGCATGACACGGTCAGAATTACCAAGGTAACCTAGTTACCTGCTAGGAGGGCGACATAGGCCAGCGTCAGGAACAGCCTGCATGCCACTGGGGAGGATAGCACGACTTTGCTGGCAGGTCAAACTGCATTAAAGTGGTTGATACAAGTATCTTCGATAGCAAACAATAAGTGATTTACAGGCACATCAGGGTCCTCCAAGAAGCGGCGCACCTTATCAGCAGTATATCGCCAAAGAGGCCCGCAAGAAGGAAACAAGTGTTTCCTAGCTGCCCAAAAGGGCCAGCAATAGGTAGGATATTCATTGTGCATGTACCAGGCCGAGCTTCGGCCAGATTTGAAGAGTCTCACACACAGACGCAATGTCCGCTATGCCTTCCGCTCAGCTACCAGCCCACCAGCGGGCGGCTGCACAGTGGCTGGTCTAGTCAGCTGCAGCTGGCTGCCTCGGCCGACATTGTCGTGCTCAACCGCACTTAATCAAGCTGCGTTGACTTGCTACTGAACGACGTGGGGGCGCCGTGCCCATGCATGGGTCTCCAGTGTTGCCTTGGTGAGCCCTCTACAGTATCCTACTGCTTTTGAGTTTAAAAATAAGTGCAGAATTGCACCCAGGGAGCCATCTGTCAGAGCGGCAGCTAGTAGTCAACTTTAGCGCCCGCGCAACAACGAAGCAGGCATGGGCGGTTCCAAACCAAGACGGTCGTGCACCATCATTAATCCTTGGAGGAAAGCCATAAGGAAAGCTGTCAACGTATCGGTATCCGTTGTTTGTGTCCTACGCGTGGTGTCATGGTGTGACATTTGCCGCTACGCTAAAGGGCCCTCATGACAGCCGGTTGTGTTGTAAAACTTGGTGGAGCGGCAATCACTGACAAAACCCAGCTGGAAACTCTGCGGGCCGAGGTGTTGGCCACCGCAGCAGCACAGCTGGCCCAGGCTGTCAAGGAGGACCACAGTCAGTCCGGCAGTGCCTTGATCGTCGTCCACGGTGCTGGATCGTTTGGCCACCAGTTTGCGCATCAAGCTCAGGTGCACAAAGGCGGCATTCACTCGAGCCTGGATGTGCGGCTGGGGTTTGCTAGAACAAGGTGCGTGCATGTGGCCTTGGTGTGCCACTGATATCTATTGTGGGCCTCCCTCCACCTTGGCCAGCGAGCTTGTATTCTATCTTGCTGGAACACCTATGCCTGTCAGAGAGCACCTGGCGGCTATTTGGTGTGCTGTGCAGGGCATCGGTGACAAAGTTGAACCACATTGTGGTTGAGGAGTTGTTGCGCAGTAAGTCTCAAAGTGGAACCTGCTTCAGTGGCCTGCCCGCTGCACTGTCACACCCGCCATGCTGCCGCAGATGGTCTGCCAGCGGTTGCTGTCTCGCCATGTGGTGCCTGGACAACTGCCAACCGTAAGGCAAGTCGCTCTCCTGCGCATACTGCCTGCCTGCCTGCCGTCCAAGTCATCTAGCTCAGCTGTTATGCACACAAGCACGTACGTGTGGCCATGTTGGTGCCCCACTATGATTGCAGACATTTAAGCATGCCCGCACCTTGCATGGTATTGCATCACCCGCCTCCCCTGCCTGGCAGTAGGTGTCACAGGATGGCTGTGAAGCTGTGAAAGCCTTGTTGGAGGCGGGCCTTGTCCCAGTGCTCCATGGTGATGCTGTGCTAGACATGGAGCTGGGGTGCACCATCCTTGGCGGTGATGCACTCGTTTCAAGCTTGTGCGAGGCATTTAGCCCCAGATGCGCAGTGTTCCTGGTAAGCATCGAATGATTTGGAAGGCGGCAGTGTGAGTTGGGCTAGGCAGCTTCTGGGTTGGACATGGGTCCGGCTAATTGCTGCTAAAAACAAGACTGCGGCCAAGCTCTTGCTTTGCCAAGCACAACTGTCTGCCAACTGCCCACATCTCTGGGACCAAAGACGTCTAGACGCGTCTCGTACCCTTAGCCTTCAGTCCTGCAGTTGCTGTATGCTCAGAGGCTGTTTGTCGACGCCATGCTGCTTCCAGACCAATGTCCCTGGCATATTCAGCCACCCACCTGACCATCCAGAAGCGCAGCTACTGTCTCGCATCGAGGTCCGCACGGATGGGGTTTGGACAGCCTCCTGCAGCGGCAGCGGCTGGCAGTTCTCCCAAGCCGACATCCAGACCAGCAGTGCGCAGCATGACACCACTGGTGGCGTGGAGGCAAAGATTCAGGAGGCAGCCAGAATTGTGGCAGAGCTAGGCGTGGAGGTACGGATTGCGCAGGCAGGCACCATGGCGGCCCTTGACGCCTGTCGGCCGCGGCCCCTCCCGCCTGGATGGGTAGGAACTCTCGTGGTACCTGCTCATGGGGACGATGGGAAGTTTGCCTAACGACAGGGGGCATAACCTGCTGGATATACCCTGTAAGAGGAATCCTGCAAACCCTGTTGCACTATAAGGCATGAGTACGACTTGTTGTGGTCAGCAGCAGTTCAACCAGTAGCTATCGCAGCAGGGTAGCCACACAAGGGACGCAGAGGCACGAGGCATTTAGCTAAGTCCAACTCCCTGGGCAGGTTTTGGATATCTTATCAATTGCTTTGGTAAGCAGCATTGTAGCCTATATCTGCGGAGATCCTGGTTTGGAGGTCCTGCCTCATTGTCAGAGCACTGTCATGGGTAGCATTGGCATGAACGTGCGCTGTTGTACAAGTCAAGTACACCATGGCGGTTAAGTTTCATCGATCTATCATTGCACTTCCTTCCGCAGTGTTTCTTCGTTGGTTAGCTTTGGTGAGGACAGAGTAGGATGAATCTGCTCTCACTTAGCAACTGGGTCGTGGTGGGCTGTTTGGGCCTACCGCACCTGCTCTATGCCTACATCTGGTTCTTCCCCAACAAGTGGAGGGCTGTGTTCAAGAAGCACTCAGTTGACGTGTTTGAAAAGCTGGCATGGCTGCTAAAAGGTGCGATGGCCATCGTGATGCCGCGATCAGTCCTCTTGTTCACCTGCGCTAAAGGGCCTCCAGTGATATGATGCAGCCAACCAGTTCTCAGCGGTCATCTACTGGTTTGTGCTAAGGAACCCTAGCGGCCTATCCCTCACCGCCATCCCGTGGTGGGGCTGGCTGGGAGCACTAGTGTTGGGCGGTTTTGGGCAGGCAAGTGCTATCCCTTGGAAATCAGCCTCTGCATGTACAAAAGACTGTTCAAGATGGAGCGATTGCAGCCTGAAGTGATTGAGAGTAAGAGTAACTGCGAAGACTGACAGGTCGGTCAGGAAGAGATTTTTGTGACCCAGCAGTATGCTACCTGTTACTTGGCAGGTGCTCAATATCGCCATTTTCAGGGCTATTGGGCACGAGGGCGTCTATTACGGTGAGGTGACGGAGTATGGACATCTCTCTAGCCAGGCTGCCTCGGCTGAGACAATGTCAAGCTCACCCCTCCCTGGTTTTATTACAAGCACGGCCGAAGTAGTCTGCCCTGTGCATAAGGGAGAGGAGCTTGAGTACTCGTGATTACCTTACCTTCAAGGAGGCTCAAGCGTTGTGTTACAACTGGGGTTCTCACCTCTAATACAGCAGGCAGCCACTGGGCAGATGCACTCTGCTCTGTCACGTGCTCTTACTTTGGGAACTAGAAGCATCACACGGCCGCCTTGCCTGCTGCAGGCTTCAAGCTGGGGCATAAGATTCCGTGGGTAGATGGCTTCCCTTTTGATGTGGTGTCACACCCGCAATATGTCGGCAGCGTGCTCACTGTGTGGGGCATGGCCGCGTTGCTCTGGACCCAAGCCCCTGCTGGCCTGGGCTTGATAGCAGCATACTGGACGCTGCTGTATGTTATTACCGCTGTTTGGGAGGAAAAGCTGTAAGGCTTCTCTGTTGGTGTATGTTAGAAGAATCTTGAGTCGGTGTTGCATCTGCTGAACTGCCTATTGCTGGTGGCTCCCTCTGCAACTTGGTACACAAGTATTGCTAACTGCGTCCTGTCTACAATTCCGCAACGAGTGAGCATGCTGGTTTACAAATATCAGTCTGGGCCTCATTTTGATTTCTATAATCAATGAAATTATCGGGGGGGGGGGGG